>JAJKFI010038701.1:0-11744 GCA_029204185.1 Lerista edwardsae | reverse complement strand
AATAATAATAATAATAATAATAATAATAATAATAATAATAATAATAATAATAATAATCAGATTTATATACCGCCTTTCTTGGTCATTGGATTACTCCAATGACTGTAACTCAAGGCGGTTTACATGGGTAGACTTTATTCATAAACCCGAAGGTTTTTACAATTTTACAGAAATGTTCTATCTTACAAGAACAACATCACAAACAGATGGATCTTTCTGGATTTAGTCTTCTTCCTAGCCGCACTTTTGTCTTCTGCTGGCTGATAAGCGGCTTCTCTACTCCCACCAGAGAAGCCGCTGACCCAGCACACTCCCCCTCTCACAAGGCAGCCGGAGACAGCTCAGCTTTCAATCAGCCACAGTTTTTACAAGGTCTGCCGTTCACAGAGACTTCTGGTAGTCCCGAACTGGCGACCTTCAGATCTTCAGCTCTTTATCTTCAGGCAAACGGAGGCATTAACCCTCTCGACTAAATCTTCTGCCCTGCAATGGAGGCTCTGCAATGGCTCTGCAATGGAGCCCAGCCAGGCAGAAGAGCAAGTCAGTGGGCAGGGAGGGGGTGGAGAGCTGACGCTGGGCGGAGTGTGGGCTGGGCGTGCCACTGATGGAAGGGGCAATAATGGCAGCAGTGGCACCACCAATATCCAGTCCTCCTTCCAGTCCTAAATCTGCCATTCGGACACACTCATTGGCACAGGTCAAAGTAACCCAGTGAAGGAGAATTCCTTTTGAGACCGGCCCCCCGTGCAGGAAGCAGTATATGCTCTGGCAGTGTAGCTGTATGGGGGGGGGAGTGAAAGGATAGGATTGGGGTTCAGAAAACAATAGTGCCCCTCCTCCTTGAATATTGTTCCTATTTCTTCCCCTTCAGACACTTTCTCCCATCTTTCGCTTACATTCCTGCTGCTGACTTCTCTGTGTTATGTCGGCTAGTCTTAGAGCTAGGCCAAACTTAATGTTAACCAAAGTTACATTTAAGCCAGAGTTGGCTTAATTCTTATTTAAAGACAACCACGGTTAGCGCTTGACTTAGTACAGAAGTAACCAGCGATGGGATCTACAAACGACCAGGGGGAACGCTGGGCGGGACTTCCGCGGGGCTTCCGTGTGATTGGCTGCCCATCCGCAGCGTTCTGCAGCTGTCCTGGCCTGGGGGGGCTGCCCCCAGTTAGCGCGCCCCACTGCTGCTTGCCCAGGCACACGGCATGACCCTCACCTGTCCTCCGCAGCGAGCAGGAGCCCCCCCCCCCCGAGGCCAGGCCAGCTGCGGATCGCTGCAGACGGGCTGCCAATCACCCAGATGTTCCGCCGAAGTCCCGCCCAGCGTTCCCCAGGTCGTTTGTAGATCCCATCGCTGGAAGTAACCATGTTTGTACAGAAAAAAAAGAAGACATGAACATGTGAGAAATGTCAGAAAGGTGAGCAGGATTGTGGAAGAAATTGCCAGTACATCCAAAAGGAGAAGAAGGCAAAGTAGGAGAAGGAACTTATGAGCCTTGATGTGCTTCTGATCTCTTGGTCAAAGGGGTCCTGCTCAAGGATTCTCTGCAATATCGGCTTTACAAGAAGCTGTGGACAAGGGCAGTGAGGGGCAGCCCAGGTGTGTAGACCAGCGCAACTGTACGCATTGGTGGGGGCAGCAGAGTGGTACCACTCTGACCAGCATTTTGGCCTGGACTATCCGGGAGAACTGGGCATGTTTTGTCTTCATTAAGAGCACAATCCTAACCTGGTGTTAGGCCAACACAGTTAGGCCAGCAAAGTTAGGCCAGGGTAAAGCACATTTGGACCACTTTCATAAGAACATTAAAAGACTTGCTGGAGCAGACCTAGGAGCAGACCCATCTAGTCCAGCTTCCTGTATCTCACAGTGGCCCTCCAGATGCCTCAGGGAGCTCGCAAGACAACAAGATGCCTATATCCTGTTGCCACTCCCTTGTATCTGGCATTCTAAGATAGCCTACTATCTTTGCAACACCCCCATGGAAGACATCAGAATGGGGTTGGGGTTTGACTTTATTAAACACAAGTGTAAATTATGACTGAATACCCTACCCTACCCAGTCTGGGGGGGTACCCTCTCGGAGTCAGGGAGGATGGTGCGCGTCTTTGTGCCAGTCTCTCTGACTCCAAGAGTGATCCAAACATACTTTATGGTGTCCCTTGTGCTGGCCAAACTTTGCTGGCCTAACTGTACCACCCTAACTCCAGGTTAGGATTGCGCCCTAAGGCTCTTTTTTCCCCTTATGAAATGAGGATAGCAACTCTTCAGTTTTATCCAATAGGCAAGAACATTCTCGAGGAGTTTCAACAAGTACTTTCCCCTGCATCTACCCAACATTCCAGCACTGAATACCTTCCAGCAAGAATACCCATGTA
Organism: Lerista edwardsae; assembly: GCA_029204185.1. NCBI lineage: Eukaryota > Metazoa > Chordata > Lepidosauria > Squamata > Scincidae > Lerista > Lerista edwardsae. Next base: position 9,365 of record JAJKFI010038701.1, on the reverse strand, counting down.
TTCCTCTCACGTTAGAAAAAAAAGCATGTATCTTCTAAAGCTGAAATGAAATGTGACAGAGATCCACTAAAGCAGCCTGCTTTCTTACGCCCCTTCTCTGGTAGCTTCTAGTAAACTAAAAGGTTTTCCTGGTGCGTCATCTCAAAAGGAGTTGGAAAATAGAGTAGGAAAAGATTCAGAAATGAACTAAAATGATCAAGGAACAGTAGGAACTCCTCTATCAGGAAAGGTTAAGATACTTGCAGCATTTTTGTTTAGAAAAGAAGCAATAGGCGCCTATAAATGTATGCACAGTGAAGATCAAGTGGGTAGATTTTTGTGTCCTCCTGTCCAAATACTAGAAGTCAAGGCTGTTGAATGAAATTGATCAGTGGTGGATTCAGGATATAAGCGAGCATGTGATCAATTTATAGAATTCACTACAGCAAAACAGGATGATGGCCGCTGGTTTCAATGACTTTAAAAGGAGATTTGATACATTTATGGATGAGGTGTATCAAGAGCTTGTAGCCGTATGGACTATCTAGGACAGCTGTGTCAAGAAGCTGTATTCTGCTGAATACCAAGAGCTGGAGAGCAACAGTGGAGAGGGGTGGTTGCCACCATGCCTTGCTGCTAGGCTTCTCAGAGGCATCTCGTTGGCCATCATGGAAAACAGGAGGTGGGCTAGATGGGAATTGTGTCCTGATCCAGTAGGGCTGTACTCGGCAGGATGATTCCATGTTGCGTTATGAGCTTTTCCATACACGTTTCAGCCAATGGACTGGAATGGGGAGACTGATAACAGGATGATGGCTTTCTTACTGCTCTGGGGGGAGAAGAGGAGATGAAGAGGGTCTACTCATTTGGTAGCACCCACAAGAATGCCATCACTCCTAATTTCAAGCCAGAGTGAAATGTGCTGAGTGAAAGGTTCTCTGCCAATCTGGGCCCCAGCACATTTTGGATATGTTTCGTCCCATTCATTAGACCCACACACATAATTCCTTGTAACTGGAAAGTTGTTCCCATTTAAATTGCCTTTTTCCCCTTCAGTGCCTAGCTATGAGCATTTGGGGGGTGGTGTTTGTTTTCCCCCATTTATCAGGCAGTTAAATACCTCGTAGAACAAAGCCAACTAATTGTCCATTAGCCTCTTTGAATTGCTCACCTATTTACGGGTGTCTATTTTGCACAGATTTCCTCATTATAAGGAGAGAACAGCCTCTTACTCACTCTTGAGTATGGTATCCTGGGTTCTGCAGGAATGAGCATTTAAACTCCAGGAAGCTCTGTTTAGATCAGGAAGTTTTAATCGAGTCCGCCTCAGCCAGGCTCTCAGTCTTGTCTAAGTACCTGTGGTTTACAATCGCGGAGCCCCCTGCTGCTTTACGATGAACAAGCAGAACTCTGAAGGTGTTTGCTGTGGACAGGAGACTGGGGGAGAGAGTGACATTGGCAGCTACTTCCATTCTCTATGACTCCCCTCATCTTGCCTCATCCTTCCAAACCTCTCCCAGATATCTAGCAATCTGTGGTTGCCTCAGAAGACTTGAGTAGTGATCCCCTTGCCTGCATCAATCGTAATGACGAAATGAGCTTTCATGATGAGTTCTCAGTGGGAAATGAAGTTGGCCAATTGGGTACAAACTCCATTGAGCAGGGGCCACCAAACTGCAGCCCATGGAACAGATCTGATGAAAAGGCTATTTTCATCCCTACAGCTCAATGTGGTCTATTATGGCTAATGGGCACCCTACAGAGCACAATCCTAACCTGGAGTGAGATCAACACAGTTAGGCCAGCCAAGTTTGGCTGGCACAAGGGACACTGTAACATATGTTTGGACCACTCTCAGAGAGGCCAACACACAGACGTGCGCCATCCTTCCTGACTCCGAGAGTGGTCCAAACTCACTTTACCATGTACCTTGTGCCAGCCAAACATGGCTGGCCTAACTGTGCCGGCCTAACTCCAGGTCAGGATTGTGCCCTAAGTAGTGTCTTTCACAGCCTGGCTGCATGAAATCCCTAAACTATAACTTGTGAACACTGACTGAGACTTTTGAATCTGAGACTTTTGAATGCTGGGCATGTGCTCTACCACTGGGCAAGGACCCTTCCCCAAAGCACGTCTTACATCAAGCTGAATAGACAAGTGAATCAGATTTAGAGCACAAGCGTAAACTGGAGTTAGGCCGGCATAAGCTAAGGCAACAAAGTATGGCCAGCACAAGGGACACCATAAAGCGTGTTTGGATGACTCTTGGAGTCAAGGAGGATGGCTCACGTCTTTGTGCTGGCCTCTCTGACTCCAAGAGTGGTCCAAACATACTTTACAGTGGCCCTTGCGTCGGCCAAACTTTGCTGGTTCAGCTTATGCCAGCCTAACTCAGTTTAGGATTGCGCCCTTATACCGTATCAGATCATTGGTCCCTCTAGCACATCTCGACTTACCTTAGCTAGCCTCCTCAACTGAACCTGGTCCACTCTAACAGTGTCCTAGCCAGACAGCTGTCCGAGCTATGCTGACTAAGATAATGAAACTATGTGTGGCGTGAAACCTTCCCAATTGAAACTGTGTGATCTACCACTGAATGTTGGCACTTACAGCAATTGGGTTCAAGCTCCACTGATCAGGGGCCACCAAACTCCAGCCCATGGAATAGATCTGATTTCTCAGCATAATAATCTTGGGCACAGTGTGGCGGTGGCAAAGTCTTACCATACTTCGCCACAGCCTCCTTTCTTCGCACCTGAACTTTGCGGAAAGCTGCAACATGTAGCTGCCTCCCCCTGAAAATTGGGGCTAGAGACTTCTGGGGCCTGGCACGGCTGTCTGCAAAAATTGAGCATGAAGAAAGTAGGCTGTGACACAGAATAGTAAGACTTTGCCACCGCCACACTGCACTCAAGATTCTTATTCTGCAGCACTGTGGGCCGGAGTTTGGAGGCTGCTGCTATTTATATTTGCCCCATAGTGTAACCATGAAGTGCAATATTAATATGCTAACCTCACTGCAAGCTGAGGAACAGTGACAGTATGCATTGTGGCAGCATTGCATAGGGCTGTGTCAGTGATTCAGCACATGAGCATTATAAAAATGAGTAGCCACAAGGGAATTGCATGCCCTTTTTTAACTTCCTGGTGATATTCTCTGTAAAGATGGATGTTTTAATTTTCAATCACAAAGCATTACTGGTCTCCCCTCTGAAAAAAAAAGAGTCACTTCATTCTATTGCAAAGTTCCGAGACAGCAGGCAAGAAAGACCCAACCCAAGAAAGACCCTTCCTCAACTCATAATATTGCCATCAGGGGTGTAGCTAGTGAAAGTGTAGCCCAGTGCAGAGGGCAAAATGTTGCCCCGGAAGTGACATCAAAACAGGAAGAGACATCACAGTTGTATTTTCATTTTCTCTGGGTTTTGGCCATAACTTTTGATAAAGGTATTGTTTTATTGCATTCTATATGAAATTCCACATCAAATGGTACATAGTACAATGGTTTTATACATACATAATTCATACACATTCACCATTTTGGCCACTAATATCAAGCTCAGCTTGTTGCCCCCCCTAAAGATTGTTGCCCGGGGAAATTGCACCCCCTGCACTTCTTTAGCTATGCCCCTGATGTCCATCATTTTTGGAGGACAAGGCAGGAGTCACAACTCAAACCAACGTTGTGTCAATACATCAGGTTGTCCATCCCCTCCCCAATATCCTCAAATTTAGATGTTGTTTCTTCCACATTGGTATCCTGCCCTTTTTAAATAGAATGCATATTTTCAAGCAGAAAGGTGAAATGCAACCGTATTTGTTGCAAATAAAAAGTTGCTCAAGGAGTTCCAACCAGATCTTCCGGGTCAAAGTTCAACACTAACTACTATATCACATTGCCTTTCTTTTTATAGGCAGTGCCTGACTTTAGTTCCATTCCTGGAGGGCAGGTGGTTGGGGGGCATATAGTTAAAATGTGACATTCTACAGAATTCAGCAACCAAGTTGTTCTTCAATTAAATGTCCGGTACAAATGATTGAGGAGAGAAGGTGGGGAAGAGGCAGTAATGTAGTGCAATAGTAGCCCATAATATTTTGTTTGTCTTCCCCAAGCTATTTTGCAAGTCTTTGAATATCATTCAATGGGGATACATCAAAGTCTCATCAGCAGAATTTTGCAAACCTTGCTCAGAAAGACATAAGCTTTCCTGGCCTGAGGATCAGGGCAGAAGTATAAAGCCTGCAGGCACACACAGGTCTGTTGCAAAGATCAGCTGATCATGGCTCACTGAAACATTGGTTGGTGTGTGTTTTTTCTCTAGCCACTACAAAGTGCAGAGAATGAATCACTTGATTGAGGACTTGATTGAGAACATGATTGACACATTGAATACAATGTATACAATGTATACAATGTATGTATGCATCGAGACATACAAATTGAGACGTTTGTATGATTGAGACATACAAAATTATGTCTTACAAAATTAATCAATGTATGATTGAGACATACACAAGTATGCATGGGATGGATAAAGTGGATAGAGGGGGGTTCTTTTTCCCTCTCTCACAATACCAGAACCAGGGAACATCCACTAAAATTGAGGATTGGGGGAGTGAGAACAAATAAAAGGAAATACTTTTTTACCCAGCAGGCAATTAATCTGTGGAACTCCTTATCACAGGAGGTGGTAATGGCATCCAGCCTAGATGCCTTTAAAAGGGGACTGGACAGATTTCTGGAGGAAAAGTCCATTGCAGGCTACTGGCCATGATGGTTAGTGCAACCTCCTTACTTTAAAGGTAGGCTACCTCGGAGTGCCGGATGCAGGGGAGTGGCAACGAGATGCACATATCTAGTTGTCTTGTGTGCTCCCTGAGGCATCTGGTGGGCCGCTGCGAGAAGCAGGAAGCTGGACTAGATGGGCCTTTGGCCTGATCCAGTGGAGCTCTTCTTATATTCTTATGTTCACTAAGGATATCGAGTCAATAATGACAATATAATAATCTGCATATAGTCACAGCATGGTAACATAGCTGAAAATAAGTAGGCTGATGAACAGAACAAAGGTGTTGACTCTACCGCAACTACAGGTGAAGGCACACATTCTGAAGATTCCTGGAATAACATCTACAGGGGTTCAGTGTGTAACCTGGAAAAATGCAGCCGGGGACAGGTTGCCAGTCAACCATTTTGAAAAATCCTCAACAAGAGCCAATTTCCATGCAAAATATCAGCAAGTGGTATAACTCTCCGTATGTAATATATGCTTGAACAGGTACAATGAAAGCCTTGCAGCTCGTCCATGGTGACAAGAATTAGTGATGGTTGAGTTGATCCTCCCAACTTAAATTGGATTGGATTGGAAGAAACCACACTATTTCTGCCCAAATAGGGGGAAAAAAAGGCTCTGCTGATTTCTGAGCCGGTCCAAATCCGAACCAATTTACCACCAACTAGCCCGGCTTCCAAGCCCTCATCCACTAACCAACCAGTGATTCTCCAGACTTCTCCCACTTACTCACTGGGAACTGGAAAAAAAGATTCAAGCATTGCAATACTCAGCTCATATTTCAGGTGAGCATGATCAGCATGGTTTGAGGTTCACTTTCCCAAGGATGAAACGCTAAGCCCCAGCCACGTTTCTAGCAAGAAGGAATCACTTCTCCGAAGCACTTTATTTGGCAGGCAGCCCAAACGTAGACTGTGCTGGAACAATTTGTACCCAAATTGAACTGCATTTGTATCCAATGCAGTGTAGGAGGCAGCTGAAGGCCGCCTCAGGGTGAGAAATATTTTCACTTTACCATAGGGTAAGTCCCAGCAGACCCAATAGGGCTACTCGGAGCTGCGCCAATGAAATTGCACATGGCCTGTGCAAGGCCAACTGGGCTGAGACAGGATGTAGGGTCCAGAGTAAGTGCTGAATCCATGTTCCACTCCACTCCCTGGGCTGGCCTGGTCCACCCTCTCTCCACCCTCCCCAGGCCCCAAAATGCCTCCTGCCCTCCCCCACTCTTTCCAACCCCCCATGCCAGCGCAGCCCTTGCTTCCTTGGAGGGCAGGGAGGCAGGAATGGCATCTAAATGATTTAGCAACAGGTACTCACTTTTGATTGGCACTTGTGTCGGGGCCCGCCCACTGGAAGTGAGGTCATAGCCGGAACCCAGGAACCGCCCCCAGGAACCGCCACGCCTCCTCAGGAGGGAGCCCCAGGCAGCCTATCTGCTCACGCTGCTGCTGCCGTCGGTCTCCCTCGCTCCACTGCCTGCCTGCCTGCCTGCCTGGCTCTGAGAACGTGCAGGCAGCTCAAATGTGCAGGCAATTCAAATGTTGCAGGGGGCAGAGCGGAGCGCCGATGGAGGTGACGAGTGGGCAGGCGAATGGGCGGGGCCATCCCTAATCCTAGGAACGGGTACTCGCGTACCCCCACGTACCCCGTACATGACATGTCTGCATGGAGGCCTTGCTTGGCTTCTATGGGCCAGCATGACAGCCCATAACAGCCCATCTGCCTTGGTGTCTGGTGCAGACATGCGTTACGGCAGCAGTTCTCAAACTTTTTGGCACCAGGACCCACTTTTTAGAATAACAATTTGTTGAGGACCCACCACAGCAAACTGCCATCACTGTGACACCAGAGCCTGTCGCTTTCCTGATAATGCAGTAATACATTGGGTTATTTCTCAGTGAATCAGAAAGAGAGAGAAAAAAATCTATTTACAACCCTGACATAAGCAAAACAGCCAGACAGCCCTGCCCTTGTCCAGCATCCCATGTTTTCCAATACAGCTACCCTAAGTGCTTTGTGACCCACCTGAAACTGGCTTGCAACCCCCTATCCAACCCACAGTTTTGCAACCACTGCCTTATGACATGTTTGCGACAGTGCTCAGCCAGTGTTAAGGACTTACGCTGGCCCAGCACATTAATAGATTGCACCCTAAAGCACATTAAGTGGCTACAGCATATAGGTACAGTGCATTATTTATCTTTGTTGACTTTACCCTGAATGTTTCACAGCTTTTTCCCTCTGTGGTGCCTGCTCATCCTCCGAGTGTGCCAACAGATGCAACGCACAGATGTGGAGCACTTCTTGAGAAACACTGCAATTCAGGAAAATCTTTTTTGGCTTCCTTGAAATCCCTAACTATTTTGTCCGAACAGGAACTTGCAAGTTTGCCTGCAAGTTCCACTGTAGGCAAAATGCGGCAGCAACTCCAGTTCAAGGGAAGCCTGTTTCAAACACAATCTCCTCTGAAGAACGTTACCCTAACATCATCTTCCAGGCCATTGATTCTATTCCGAACCCATTAAACAAAGAGAGAGGGGGAAATTATAAATCACAGGCAGGAGGCATTGGCACAGAAGACGAAGAACAGTTTAAGAGACTCTCTTCGTGATTTTTTTTTTTAAAAAATGAGACCATTAGTTGAGAAGCCACGTCCCCTCTTAATTTCTAATAATTTTTCATCTGCGGAGGTATTTTTTTCTTTGCAAGAGATTGATGCGTGAACTACATCACTGTGTCACAGGTACCAAGAAACGGTACAATTATATACAATAATGAACTGATCTCTTTGTGTGGTCTGTGCAACTGCTGAAGTCGTTGTATTTCAGTGTCAGCCTCTGATATATGTAGCATATTATTGACCATCAAGGGAAGCTTCTATTTGTCTTGTATTCTAGTCCAGCACAGTCTCTGCTGTGCGGTGGTTCCTGCCGCTCCATGTTCCCTTTCCCAGGTGATACGCCAGTAGTCTGCATCACAAAAGGTGCTGAAGTTTAATTTTGCCTGGAACTGGAACCCATGGAACTGAAAGTCCTAAATCTCACTTCCACTTCATAGAATCATAGAATCACATAGTTGGAAGGGACTCACAAGGTCATCTAGTCCAATTCCCTGCTTGTAGCAGGAAATCCTCCTACATCATCTCCAACAGGTGCCTGTTGAGCTTCTGCTTGAAGGTCTCCAGTGAGGGAGAATCCACCACCTCCCTCTGTTCCACTGTCGAACCGCCCTTATCGCCAAGAAATTCTTCCTGATGTCCAAGTGGATTCTCCTCTCTTGTTGGATTCTCCTCCAACCTTGTACCCAGGTTCTCCTCAACACAGTTGAGAAAACTGTGATTCTACTCAATGCAGTTGAGAACAAATTTGCCCCATATGACATCCCTTCAGGTATTTGAAGATATGATCATATCCCTTCTCAGCCTCCTCTTCTCCAGGCTAAATGTACCCTCAACCTTTCCTTGCAGGGCTTGTTCTCCAGGAACAGAGGCTTCTAGAAGCAAATGGTAGTCATCTCTCCCCTCCTTGTTTTTCCACTGCCTATTTCCATTTATCTATTCTCACTCTCCCAACTCTCAATTTTAGTGGATGTCCCCTGGGTCTGGTATTGTGAGAAATGGAAAAGAACATCCCTTCAGCCACTTTATCCATCCCAAGCAGAATTTTGTATGTCTCAATCATGTCCCGCCTCAGGCACTTTTTTTTTTCTAGATTGAAGAGCCCCAAATGCTGTAGACTTTCCTCAGATGGGAGGTGCCCCAACCCAGTAATCATTTTGGTCACTCTCTTCTGCACCTTCTCTGGTTCCCCTGGTCTCCCTTCTTCAGGGTTTAGTCCCCAGCATCTGCTCCTGACCTTGTCTATCCTCATGTTCTGGCCACCCATAGCCACAGACAGTCACTGAACAGATGCATCCTCCAATCACATTGATAGAACAAGTCTACCAGGCCTCAGCCCGTGAGCCTTCAAGCAATCCTGGGACTTCGCTGCTCTGATAAGGTAGCCAGTTCATTCAAAGGCTCCCTCTGAAGCATATGGATGCAGGTAGCAATGTTTGTATTGTGGAGGCAGGGATAAAAAGGCAGCAAAGCTTGCAGTTTATTGCATAGCCTAATGTCTCCAGCTAGCCAACTGTTGCATCATTTTCCAATCAATGAACACTTGAGTGCTAGCAGATTGCCTGAAGGTTGACTGCACAAAATACTGTAGATGCTTTATATGGCTCAGTGAAGGGGCTGTAACAGACACAAAGAGGACCGTGAGAAGATAAGTTCCCCCCCCCCCAAAAGATGAATGCTGAAGAACGACTTCAACTGGATGGGCACGGAGAAGGAGGCTGGGCGTTTGACGATGGTTTTCTCAATAATGAGTATTCTTTCAAGAGCAGGCTACAGTTAGCAATGGGGTGAACTCCGTTGGTCAGGCTTGCAATTGAATCTGCGGGAACTGAGCTCCCTTCTGCCCAATTTGGACAAAAGATTGGCTCATTCTTAGCCCAATTCCAAGCTCAATTGGACCCCATTGCACGTTAATCCTGATATTTTCTTTTTCTTTCTTTCTTTCTTTCTTTCTTTCTTTCTTTCTTTCTTTCTTT
>JAJKFI010038700.1:0-16789 GCA_029204185.1 Lerista edwardsae | reverse complement strand
GTGTGTGTGTGTGTGTGTGTGTGTGTGTGTGTGTGTGTGTGTGTGTGCAGAGGCAGATCGAAGGGAGGGCAAATCTGTAAGTGTTGCAAGAAGCCTTACCCTGCCATGTAAATCCCTCCTCTCCCTTGCTGCTGTAGCCAGTAAGCAACGCCAAGATGTTGCTTTTCCCTTTGAGGATTGCCTAAAACGGTGCAGGAGAGGAGTGATTTCCACTGCAAGGTAAAGCTTCTTGCAAAACTTCGAGCTTTGCCCTCCCTTAGATCTGCCTCTCTCTCTCTCTCTCTCTCTCTCTCTCTCTCTCTCTCTCTGTGTGTGTGTGTGTGTGTGTGTCTGTGTCTGTGTCTGTGTCTGTGTTTGTGTTTGTGTCTGTGTGTGTTTTTAGTCCCCAGTTTCTCATTTCTTTCCGCAAAAGCTCCAGGCTCTCAGACAAAAGTCCAAGCAAAGTACATGTAAGATGACTTTTGTGACCTGATACACATAAATAAGACAATTGGGTTTCCAATAAGGACTTCGGGGGTCCGAAGTGATTGCTAACTGCTTCTAACCAACACTGCCCTCTCTGAGAGAGCAACCCTGACCTGGAGTTAGGCCGGCACAAGTCCCTCGTCCTGGCCCAGGAGTGTTTCAAATGCACGTACTGTAAAGTACGTTTGGACTACTCTGAGAGTCAGGGGGGCCGGCCCATGTCCGTGGACCAGCCTCCCTGACTCTGAGAGTGTTGGAAACGAGCTTTACAGTGCATTTGCAACACTCCTTGGGCCGGACTACGTCCAGGTTAGGAGTGCGCCCTGCAGTTCGTTTATCTGTTAAAAGAGTTGAAACAGATAAAAAGAGTTAAAACAGATAAAAGGAAGTACTTTTTTTACCCAGCAGTAGTTAATCTGTGGAACTCTTTGCCACAGGAGGTGGTGATGGCATCTGGTCTAGATGCCTTTAAGAGGGGATTGGACGGATTTCTGGAGAAAGGTCCATCGTGGGCTATAGGCAATGATGGATTGTGCAACCTCCTTACAAAGGTGGTGGGCTACTGGTACCGGGTGCAAGGGAGTGGCAACAGGATGCAAGCATCTTCTTGTCTCGTGCCTCCCTGGGGCGCCTGGTGGGCCGCTGTGAGATACAGGAAGCTGGAGTAGATGGGCCTTTGGCCTGATCCAGCAGGGCTCTTCTTATGTTCTTATGTTCTTATATCCTAAACTAGCAGCCCTATAAATCCCCCATGCAATGCTGTGGTGTTGGCCGCGTCTACACTGTATCCTGCAGGTGATTTTTGGTTGCTGATTTTTGGTCTCCAGGGGCTAAGGGGACATTTGTCCCCTTGCCCCAGGGTAAGCCCCAGCAGCTGCTATGTGTCAACTCAGATATCACTGGTGCACGTCTATTGATCCTTGCAGGTGGATCAGGCCTGGAAAAGGGGGGGTGGAATTGGTTTGTGCCACAGCTGCTTACCCCTCCCCCACTCCCCCCATGCCTGATCTGCCTACCTCTGCCCTAAGATCTTCCTGTTCAGTTTGCCCCTGCTCCATATCAGCCCCTTCTCAGCCAGCCCCCAACCCCTTCCACTCTCTGCGCAGGGCTTACCTTCCCACTGGCTCAACAGCACCCTCCACTGCCACAAAGTGCTTTACAGCACATTTCTCAGGAGCCTGCGTCATGCGGAACGCGTGTTCTGCTGGAACTGGCTTTGAACAGATCTTGGGGTGCTGGTGGACAACTCGATGAAGGTGTCGACCCAGTGTGCGTCGGTAGTGAAGAAGGCCAATTCCATGCTTGGGGTCATTAAAAAAGGGGTTGAGAATAAAACAGCCAATATGATCATGCCATTGTACAAATTGATGGTAAGGCCACACCTGGAATATTGTGTCCAGTTCTGGTCGCCGCATCTCAAAAAGGACATAGTGGAGCTGGAAAAGGTGCAGAAGAGAGCGACGGAAATGATTACTGGGCTGGGGCACCTCCCTTATGAAGAAAGACTGCAGCGTTTGGGGCTCTTCAGTCTAGAAAAAAGGCGCCTGAGGGGGGACATGATTGAGACATACAAAATAATGCACGGAAGGGATAGAGTCGATGAGGGATGTTCTTTTCCCTCTCTCAGAACACCAGAACTAGGGGGCATCCGCTAAAACTGAGGGTTGGGAGAGTTAAAACAGATAAAAGGAAGTACTTCTTTACCCAGCGGGTAGTTAATCTGTGGAACTCTTTGCCACAGGAGGTGGTGATGGCATCTGGTCTTGATGCCTTTAAGAGGAGACTGGACGGATGTCTGGAGGAAAAGTCCATCGTGGGCTATAGGCAATGATAGTTCAACCTCCTTATGTGAGCAGTAGGCTACTTCAGAATGCCAGATACAAGGGGGTGGCAACAGCATTCAGGGATCTAGTTGTCTTGCGTGCTCCCTGAGGCATCTGGTGGGCCGCTGTGGGATACAGGAAGCTGGACTAGATTGGCCTTTGGCCTGATCCAGCAGGGCTCGTCTTATGTTCTTATGTTTTAGGAGTAGGATAGGGCTGTCAAACTGCAATTCCTGTTGCCACATGTGCAAGTCCTATGCTCACATAAGAATTCAAAGCAATTTCTTTTTAGCAAATCACCCGGAAAGGTTCCGAAATTCCAAAACATGTTTATTTTTTTTTTATTCTTCCTGATTGTTGAGATGCTCCTGCATTATCCTTGCATTTCAGCAACATTAAGGATGCAATCCTAACCTGGATTGCAGGTTCAGTCCAGCACAGTTAGGCCAGCACAGTTCTCCACCTGGAGTTAGGCCAGCAAAGTTAGGCCAGCAAAGTTTGGTCAGCCCAAGGGACACCGTAAAGTGTGTTTGGACCACTTTCAGAGTCAGAGAGGCCAGCATGCAGACTTGCGCCATCCTCCCTGACTCCGAGAGTGGTCCAAACACGCTTTATGTTGGCCCTTGTGTCAATCAAACTTTGCTGGCCTCACTGTGCCGACCCAACTCCAGGTTAGGATTGTGCCCTTAGAAATTTCTGATTTTGCCAAACATTCACTTTCAGGAAATCAAAAGTGTTTCGATGAGACCAGTGATGTCATGCACCCACTATGCACCACTACGCGAGTACCGGTTCCTAGAAGTTGAGCTGGCCCCGCCCACTCGAAGCTGGCCCCTGCTATTTAACCAGGGAACAGTTGAAGCAAAATATGTATATACACATCTCTAGAAAGCAAAGCAATAGAAGTTAAATCAACACTAACCACAAGCTGAAGTTATTACAAACATGATCACATCCATGGCAACAATCATGACATCACTTTTGGCTTATGACGTCACTTCCGGTGGGCAGACCCCGACAAGTGCCAATCAAAAGTGAGTACCTGTTCCTAAATCATTTGGATGACACCACTGGATGAGACCACAGCAGTCCCAGAGGGCAAATGTCCATGTGCTGAATTATGTGGACAACCCAGAAAGCGGGGGATGGCTGAGCTTGCATATTCTCCTGGCATCACAATCTCCAGGTTCATGCTTTGGCTTGAAAATTTGTGATCCGAAGGCGTGATCCAAGACTGCTCCCGGCGACTCGCCTCTCTGTGCTTCTCCCGCTTCAGCAGCCACCGTTTGCGGTATTTCACTTCGCCACTGGTTCCAGTCAATCGGGGATGACATATTCAATGTGATGGTGTCAGGATGTTATCCAGTTAATCAGATTTGGATGTTTGTTGATCTCACAAAGGGCAAATGGGGCTAATTTAGAGTGAGGCCAATATTTCTGGTAGAGATCACATCGGGATTCTGAGCCAAGCGAGGATTACCAAGATTTTCTCAAACCATTTGCAGCAGTCCCTCCAAAACGCACCCAAAGATGGAGCTCTCTGTTGATTCCTTGGAAACTCTTCATAAAATAGACCCCCCACCCACCCTCGCTCCGGCCTTTTGGGTTCTGCTCCGTAGGCTATGATCGTTGTTCTGGGACAATAGTGCCCTATCAGGACCATACTCTGTCAGGACTCCCTGTACTTTTGCAAGACTCTTAAAAAAGTGATCTAGAATGTATTTATTTCCCAGTTATTTATTTGTTTGTTTATTTATTTGGAAGGGAAAAAAAAAAAACCACTTTGACCCATTTCTCATAATGAGGCAGCCCTAATGAGTACCCTCGAGGCTTAAAGATCTTATTTAAATTACCCAGTTTCCACGGCTTGTCCTCACTTCTCAAAGAGGCACTCGGTGTCAGGCAGTCTGCCCTCCCTTGGCATTGTACTGCTCCAAAATGGAATCTGGTATCATGGGGGGGGTATGTCAATGGGTGGAGAGGGGGCAGCAGGGACGAATGGAGGCCCGAGAATGCCCATGGCAGGCGATGAAACTGCGCCTCCAGGACGTCGCCCCGCCCCCGTGTGTCATCCAGGCACGCCTCAGAGCGTAACGGAGGCGAGGGAGGGCAGGCGGGCCGAACAGTGCGCGGTTTCCTCTGCGGACTCTGCACAATGGCGCCCTGCCTCCCCGCTGCTGCCCAGTGCCCATGGCTCGCACCACTCCGAGCTACAGGGTAAATACGCCTCTGGGGGGCAGAGAGCTGACCCCAGGGTTGCAGAGTGTTGGCCCAGCCCCTGGGCGGAGCTTGAGGCAATTCATTATCTGATCTTTCCACCACTTTTTTTTTTTTTTTTTTACTGGAGATTCTGTGGGACCCACCAGAAATTCGGTCACAACCTACTGTACCTAGTTTGAGAAATGCTGGACTATACTTCCCAGAACACAAGCAAATGGCAAGAGTAGTGCACCAATCTCAGTGCGCCCAGCATTCAAAGTGCTCATGTTCTTCAGATCTAGCAATGCTTGATGTTGGCTGAGCCACCGACATCAGATGCCAAAGAGGCAACTTTGACCATGAGCATCAGAGTGAGGTCCATTCAGAGATTCAGTCGTGGGCTAAGCAAGCAATATGCCCTCACCTGTGCACCACCAGCCCTGAGAACAAGACCCACAGAAGTTTCCATCAAGAATTTTGGAGGCAGATTCCAGACCTAGCAGGTGACAGCAGAAATCTGTCACCAAAGTGAAGACCCACGGGGTGTTGTTGGCTTGTCAGGACTGAGTTGAGGAACTTCTCTTTGTGTATATCTGTGTAAAGGGGTGGTTTGTGTGTGAGAGAGAAATGGACTTGAATGTTGGTTGAGTTGGCAGTGTTGACATTCCCAGTGCTGAGTGGCCTTTTTGAAAACTTTTCACTGAGGTGACACCGCTGGAGGCGTGAGGTGGAAAGGAGAGTGATGGTGACAACAAACAGCCTAATGAGGATGCTAGGATGCCCTCAGACCAGAATTGAACGGTGTCACTATAACACATTGTGCAGCTCTTTTGTGGACAGTTTCTCATTGGGGTGGCAAATTTCTGAGATCTACTGACTTGTGCTGTAGCATTGCATGTTAGCCAGCATATATACATAGGTTTTTTTCCCCATTTAAATAGACATCCTAAAATATATATAAGGCTGAATAGAAACACACACACATAAGAATCTAAGAAGAACCCTGCTGGATCAGGCCAAGGGACCATCTGGTCCAGCTTCCTGTATCTCACAGTGGCCCACCAGATGCCTCAGGGAGCACGCAAGACAACTAGATCCCCTCATGCTGTTGCCACCCCCTTGTATCTGGCATTCTGAGGTAAATTTCTGAGGTAAATTTCTGAGGTAAATATGAGGTAAATAAAACAGAATGTGTTATCCTGTCTGTGGGGAGAGAGGTATATTAACTTGCAACTCAATCTGGGCCTTAAGAACATCAGAAGAGCCCTGCTGGATCAGGCCAATCTAGTCCAGCTTCTTGTATCTCACAGTGGCCCACCATGTGCCTCAGGGAGAACACAACAAGATACCAGCATCCTATTGCCACTCCCTTGTACCTGGCATTCTGAAGTAGCCTACTACTAACGAAAGGAGGTTGCACCACCCATCATGGCCTGTAGCCTGTGATAGACGTTTCTTTCCAGAAATCTGTTCAATCCCCTTTTAAAGGCGCCTAGGCCAGATACGATCAACACCTCCTGTGGCAAGGAGTTCCACAGATTAATTACCTGCTGGGTAAAAAACAGTATTTCCTTTTATCTGTTCTAACTCTCCCAACACTCACTTTTAGTGGATGTCCCCTGGTTCTGGTGAGAGAGGGAAAAGAACATTCCTCTATCCACTCTAGCCATCCTTTGTATAATTGTGTGTGTCTCAGTCCCCCCTCAGGTGCTTTTTTTCTAGACTGAGGAGCCCCAAACACTGCAGGCTTTGTACATAAGGGAAGCCCTTTGTCTTCACACACACACACACACACACACACACACACACACACACAGAGAGAGAGAGAGAGAGAGAGAGAGAGAGAGAGAGAGTTTTTGTGGCCAAATAAAAATCCCATTTATAGTCTCTCTGACCGACATATTTATTTCCCTCTGAGATTATTTTTTATATAGGCCGATTATGAAGATTAGAAGTTTCCAGAAGAGTCTGCATTTGCTGTAAAATACCAATGAGTTTAGCCTACTGAGTGGTTTGTTTATAGCCTTTTATTTCCTTAAGCAGAGTCCATAAGTCTGGCTTTGAGAAGCAGTGGGGCTGATAAACCATGAAAGAACAATTTATGGAAGATCCTGGGACTTGGTTGCCAGAGAAGGCGCGGAAGGAAAGGATTTTTTAAAGCAATGACCGCTATTGATTGCTTCATACTATGGATGGCGCTTTGCCTTCAACGGTGGGATAATTGGGCCTGGGGATTACAAATCCATGGAACGAGCAGGCTTTTCCTTACCAGACACTTAATGCCCCATAAATCAGGTGGTACGCAGATCGCTCCTGTGCTGCTGTCTAAGTATGCTTTCATTCAGCTAATTTGCACTTCAAAGTCAATAATTCTGTCCCATCTAGGTGCAATTGGAGGATATTTCTGTTTTGTAGCATCTGAATACAAGCAGAGGTATGTCTTGGATTTGCACAGGGCGTTACATGCGAGATCATCTCATGTTAGGTTAGATGTTCCAGAAGTGTGATGCCTTAGGGTAGTGGTCTTCAAACTTTTTCGACCAGGACCCACTTTTGAGACTGACACTCATGTCAGGACCCACCGGAATTGATGCCATTAACCTGGAAGTGATGTTGTGGCAGGAAGTGACATCATCAAGCAGGAAGTGCCTTCATTGTAACATAATCAAATGACACTCCTTGAATGCAAACTGGCACTCCTGGACTGCAGCAATTGCACAACCAGGAAAAAACCCCAACAACATATTACGTAAATGTGCTGAAGTAAAAGCAAAATTTGAAAACAAAAACAAAAACCACCCTCACTTGAAAATTCAAAGGAATATAACAAGAGTGAGGTCTGCAGCTTGCAAGATGGTTGCCCCCAGCTTTCCGCGACCCACCTGACATTGTCCCAACCCACAGTTTGAATAAAACTGTCTTAGGGCAACGCAGCACATTCACTAGCACCGTGGAATGTCCCTGGTTGCTCCTTCTCCCTGTTCCCCTGGATACCACCATCTTGGATCCCACAAGATTTTGCAAGATCTGAGATGACACTGCCCAACTCAGCTGCAAAGAAGAGGCTTTTTGAGCATTGTAAGTTTGGGAACCACTGGGTGAGGCTTACTAACAAGGGCACAATCCTGACAGCCGCTAGCCACTTGCATTGGCCCAACAGCACCACCGCTGATGTGAGGCCACCAACTGGCACCCTCAGTCAGTGCTGGGGTCACTGGGCCGATGCTAGCAGCAGCATTGGCCCAAGGGCACTGCCCTATGGTTGTGCTTTGCCGCTCATGCACCAGCCGAAGTCAGTTCTGGGTGGTGGGAGGGAGGGAGGGAAGAACAGGGGGTTTGGTGGGCCAGGTATTGTTGTTTTCTTATACACTGCTTTGAGCGTTGAAACAAGCAGTCTACAAATCTTTTACATGAATGAATGAATGAATGAATGAATGAATGAATTTGCTTCAAATTTCGCACCTGAGGAAATCTGGTGACAACTTAGAGAGGATAAACTGTCTGGTTAATGCTGTTTCATGTTCGTCAAAATACCCCAGATACTTCTGGGGAAGAAGGCAAAAACTCGCTTGTGAGTCCGAATATCGAACTTTCTTCAAAGGAAAAGAGGGGTGCTGGAAACATCCTCTCAGGGTGCCATCCAAACTGTGCCCTGGGCCAACGCTGGTTGCTCGCTGTTTAGTTGCAAATTGCAGTGCTGACCTTGCCATGCTGCGAGGACCACTCGGTAAGTCATCTTGGCGCTTGTTCGAACAGTGGCTCTGGAGGGCTGGGGGAAGGGGGGATGGAGGTGGGGGAGGGCAGAGGAAGGGCAGCCCAGTGGGCCAAATCCTGACCTGTCTCCCTGCGCCGCTCCAGTCCACTCAGCCTGCTATTTAGCAGGCGCAAGTACAAGCAGCCCCATTGGGCTACCTGGGGCTTACCCCAGGGTAAGGGGACAAATATCCCCTTGTCCTTTGGTGAGCTCCAGCTGCCTCCTACCCTCCTACCTGCACAGGTGAGGATTGAGCTGTGAATTATGTACGGTGCCTATTTAAGCATGGTAGACTTTAGCTACGATTATGAGGAAAGGGAACGTAGAGAGTGGAGAAAAGCGACCCAGGCACATCTACATTTGGGTACTTATCTCCGTGGCATTTTAGCATCAAGCTCTTGCAGAGAAACAAACAAAAAGATTAGAACTCCGCAACAAGCCGCCTAATTGCCAGTATCGAGCACCTGTAGTCCATTATACTTCTAGCTCTGCTTCCAGCTTTCAGCTCACTCCGTCATTTTCTCCCCACATTATATTTTCAAAGCGCCCAGGTAGGAATATCAGGCGCACCTGCTTCCACCGCTCCAACTGCTGAGAATTTGTTCAAATCAGGCATTTTGGTGCCAGTCCTGCTGCGTAGCAATGCAGAGATAAGCACACGCGCACATTCGGGTCTAGCCACAGTGCTCAAAGTCGGAAAAATCAAAACCCACAGGGCCTCCCAAACCGTGCCTTCCATTATTCACATGCAAAAATGTTTGGGCAAACCTGCTAGAAGGATTCCAGTTTCTGTGCCATCTCGTGAACCGGATGCCAATTCCATCGTTCCTTTGAACTGTACAGGTGAATTGATTCCATACTGTCAGTTCCTCACCTGCATGTCACGGCTCTGCAGAATTTCACACCGGTGTACTTTGCTCACGGCTAGGCTGCAGCATGAACTTTGTACTCCTATGGCTGCATGGCCATCCATCGCATTTGCATGCATCTGATTTTTTTGCTTCTGGACAGGAAAAGGATGCATCGGTATGAAAGAATTGCAATAGAGCCACTCAGAGCACACTCCCATCCTGGAATGAGGCTGGCACAGTTAGGCCAGCAAAATTTGGCTGGCACAAGGGACACCATAAAGCGTGTTTGGACCAGGGAGGATGGGGCACATCTGTGTGCTGCCCTCCCTGACTCCGAGAGTGGTTCAAACGTGCTTTACGGTGCCCCTTGTGCTGGCCAAACTTTGCCGGCCTAACTGCCGGCCTAACTCCAGGTCAGGATTGGGCACTCACAGTGCAATCGTAACCTGCTCTGGAACAGGCAGACTGGCTGGCCGTTTGTCCCCTTACCCTGGGGTATGCGCCGGCCACCCATAAGAAGCTGCTTGAACCTGTGCCCACTATTTAGCAGGCTGCAGTGCCCTGGAGATGGGGGGGGGAGTGGATCTGGCATAACTGCTGGATCTAGGCCCCTCTTCACTCCCCAGGCTGTCCCGCCTGCAGGAGCTCTCCCCCCGTCCCATTCCATCCTCCCTCTGACCTTCCCCCTGCCCAGAGAAGCCCCTGAGCTCAGCCAGCACACAGGTGGCTTACCTGTCGAGGTACACCTGACACCTGACACGTGTCTTCTGTGCGGCAGGCCTGACACTGCTGCCTGGGTCGGCCTTGTGCCATTTGCCCTGACATAGGTGTGCTTTACCGCACATTCACAACAGCACAAGGCCAGTGCAAGATGCAGCCTTGGATTTTCCCCTCAGATGGTTTGATCTAGAAAAAACAAAGCAAAACACTGAACCAAAATATTGTGAGACTCCTGCTCTTTGTGGAGAAGGAATTTGTGGCTGGGGGCAGCTGGAGTCATTTCAGGTTCTCATTCCAACAACCTCCCTTAGATTTCACAGGCTGTTTATCCTCCCCATCTCTCCACAACAAACCCAAGAGACATGAGGAATACTTGTCCCTCTCTCTCCCTCCCTGTAGGGCACCTCGACTCTTAAATGATATCCCAAAGAAGAACTGGAACACAGTAGTTGGTATCCTCCACCACAGGAGGTGGTGATGGCATCTGGCCTAAGGAGATTGGACATATTTCTGAAAGAAAGTCTATCGTGGACTATAGTCCGTGATGGATTGTGCTATAGGCACTCAGCTCAGCTTATGTTAGAAGGAGGCTACTTCAGAATGCCAGATGCAGGAGACTGGCATCTTGTTGTCTCGTATGCTCCCTGAGGCATCTGGTGGGCCACTGTGAGATGCAGGAAGCTGAACTAAATGGGCCTTTGGCCTGATCCAGCATAGGGGCTCTTCTTATGTTGTTAGGATAGCAAATTCTGTTTTATTTACCTCATATCTACCTCAGAGGTTTACCTCAGAAATTTACCTCAGAAATTTACCTCAGAATGCCAGATACAAAGGAATGGCAACAGGATGCAGGCATCTTGTTGTCTCATGTGCTCCCTGAGGCATCCGGTGGGCCACTGTGAGACATAGGTAGCTGGACTAGAGGGGCCTTTGGCCTGATCCAGCAGGGCTCTTCTTAAGTTCTCCTTCTCACCCTCATCAAGGGAGCAGCATTGTCCTCATACATCTCCCTCTGTGCCCTCTGAATTATCCCCTCTGTGGGCAGTAATAAGAACTGGGTAATCTTCATTCATGCTGTGGAACTCCTAAATCTACTAGGAACGTATTGGTGCATTTTAAAGTGGGCTCTCAATCCAGACCTTGCTACTGGGGTAGAAGTTCCCTACAGTAGAGAGAGGAACGGGGGGGGGGGAGAGTGCCTTGGGTCTGTTGGGGAGTCAGTGGGGAGGACAAACGGCCAGTTCATTAGATTTAAGGGAAGTTCTCGTGAGTTGGACGGGAGCCCAAAACGATTCTGGCAATGAGGTCAGAGCTTAACTGCTTTTCCATTTAACTAGTCAAGGTCACACCGAGTTGATGCATGAGATCCAAGCACCATAAAACGTCCACCGGGAGGCCGAGTTCATAACGCATTGTTACAAGTCGGAGGACCGGCCCCGGCTACATTTTAATTCAGTTGTCACCGGGGCGGCAGCAGGCCTGGAGTGGAGAGGGCGGGCAAGATGGATCTTTGCTTGTTTTGAGACTCAGGTTTGGAGAAGGGGAAAAAAGACACGAGCGCGTCTCTTTTTCCTCCCTCCCTCCCTCCCTCCCTCCCTCCCTCTCCCCCCTTGGCTTTTCCAAATGCAAGACACATTGCTTCTGATGAAAAGTCACCCTGCGTCATTGAATCCTGACGTGCTCCCTGACAGCAGAAAGTGACATGGCTGTTTGACATCCCAGGCTACAAGGTTGCCGGGGCTGTAATCACTAGTTAAAATTGAATCTTGTACATTGCACCCTGCCAGCACAGTTCAGCTCCTGATAATTATTTGGATCATACTGTATTTGGATTTTATTTTCCCAGCAGAGAGACGCTTCGCCCGGATTTATAGTTCAAGTGCTGGGATCAGATTGGAACAAGGTAGGATTTTTATTTTTTTTTAACGGTCAATGTGAAAAATCAAGTAAATTTGGAGGGGAGAAAGAGGTTTCTTTTCTTTCTTGCTTTTCCTCCCCCTCCTTGCAATCATCTCTCAAAATACTGGACGATATTCTCAACTCGGCAAGCAAAAGCCCATCTCAATTCAAACGTGGACTTTGCAAATCTCTCCGACAGAGCCTGTCTCCTGTCCAGTGGTGTCATCTAAATGATTTTAGATTTGATTGGCGCTTTTGATTGGCACGTGTCGGGACCCGCCCACCGGAAGTGACGTCATAAGCCAGAAGTGATGTCGTGGCAGGAAGTGACATGAAAAAAGCCCTTTTTGAGGCCTCAGACAATTTTAAACTGACCCAACAGTTGCAACAGTATTCCACAGCACCCGCAGAACATGTTAAGGAGGCCTGGCATCATGTTAAAACCCCAGAGCAGCTCATTTTTCAGTGGCAAGGCAAGGCAAGGCTCCGCTCGCTGCCTGCCTGCCTGCCTGGCTCTGAGAACGTGCAGGCAACTCAAACATGCAGGAAGTTCACACGTTGCAGGGGGCGGAGTCGACGAGTGGGCGGGCGAATGGGCGGGGCCAGCCGTAATCCTAGGTACCTGTACTCGCGTACCCCCGCGTACCCCCTGCATGACTTCACTGCTCCTGTCCTCATTCTGGTTTATTGCTATCCCCGTCTTCCTGATAACTTACACAAACTAAACAATAGTGTAATACACAGGCTGTTAAACCAGTACTAAAACCTCCTATTCCCCTTGTTTTTAGTGCTTCCCCTTAAAGGAAGTGCTTACATCGCTTCCATTTAAATAAAAAGGAAAAAAAAGTGCTCCACTATTTTTTTTCTTGGATCATGCCCCAAATCCTCAGGCTCTCTTCCTCTTCCAGCCATGCAAGATGGATTTGACCCTTCTTTTTCCCGAAAGACGAACAAGGAGGAACATTGCATGCTTCAAAGCCATACGTGGTTCTCAAAACGTTTTAGCCCCAGCACCCACATGCGCAACCCACCAGAAGTGATGTCATGACCGGAAGTGCCGTCATTGTGACGCCAGAGCCTGCTGCTTTCCTGAGAAGGCAGCTAGAAGTTGGGTGAAATTTCTCAGCCATTTCCCAATAGCAAAGTGAATCAAAAAGAGAAAAAAAAGCCTTTTTGCAACCTTGAGAAAAACAAAACAATCACACAGCCCTCCCCACTTCCTTCTGGTCGTCGATATAGGACTCTGTATACCAAAACATCCAGGCACAAAAATAGTTTTTTTTTTCCCCCTGTGCCATTAAACTGCTGAACTTGTAATTATGCTGAGGTGACTTGGAGTCTGAGGCAGTGTTTTATTCTGAATAATGCCCTTATTTGTTCCGTGTATTATTGTTCATTATGTATGTGTAGTACTGTATGTATGTAGCCGGTAGCCGTATCAAATTCCAGGTATGGTTTACATACTTGGCCAATAAAATTATCTGTCTGTCTTTCCAGCATCCCATCTTCCCATATTTTAAATATGGCCGATCTAGGTGCTTCATGTCCCACCTGAAATTGGTTTGCGGCCCACTGGTGGGTCCTGACTCACAGTTTGGGAATGACCGTTCTACCCTGTTGCAACAACAATCCTTTCGCAAGTCTTCTCATTCCGATTCTTCCATGGATGTAATTGTTGTGTGTCTTCTAATTCTCCAAATGTAGGGTGCACATGCGAAATCCATTTCAGCCATTCAAAAATCGCTGGCTTTGAAACTTCTCCCTCTCCTATACCTGAGGTCTCCCTTGGACTCTCTTGTTTTCATGGGTCTGGGATGTTTTGTTCCCTGAGCAAGGGGCCCAATCTTGCTGTTTCTCAAGAGCCTTTTGGGACCGGGAACTCTTTAATTTTATGATCACTCTTTGCCTGTAAACGGCTTTGTGAACTTTGTATTGAAAAGTGGTATATAAATATTATGGATGGATGGATGGATGGATGGATGGATGGATGGATGGGGGCTTCTGCAACTGATTTCAGCTTATTTTGGGGAGGGGGTATTTTTGTCAGGACCAAAGTGCAAAGTGCAAAGTGTTAACAGTCCAATCCTAGGCAAAGGATGCACCGACCGAATACACAGCTGCAGCGGGCGGGCTTTCGCCGTTACGCAACAGAACGCAGCGATCGCGCTGCCGCTCACCCGGAAGACACGCCCAGCGTACCGGTAGGCTGACACTACTGGTGTCGGCCCAAGACACGGCATTGGACTACGCCCTCATCTTGCCATGAAATGCACTTAATCTTTGCCTTAAAAAAAAAATCCTCATATTGCGGAGGATAGCAAGGGTTCCAAAGGCAGAAGGCACTTTGTTGCAAAAGAAACTTTCCCTTCTCAGATTCTCAGGCTAACCACACTGACCCAAACAGTGTGATTGGTTTACTTCTGGCCTCTGTTTCACTATTTGCAAAGGAGCTCATTTCCTGGTATTTGCGCATCACCAAGTCTTCCCCCTCTCCTCACCCCCCACCCCCAAAAGTTGGCATTTCTGGAAGGGGTGTCAGTACTGTGTGGAATTAGATGGGACCTTTTTGCCAGCTTGATATATGTCTGGTGCTTAAAGAGTATTGACAGTGACATTTCCAATGCTATATCTCTTGTCCTCAGCCAGCTTTTCACTGGCAGCCGTGCCTTAGGAAACTCTGGCAGCAAACTTGGAAAGGGCTGTAAACTTTCTAATTCCCTTTTGATTCCCGGTGTATATAAATACACAAAGGGGTGCCCTCAGGCCTGAGGAGAGGAGGGGGCAAACAGGGGCAAAATCCCTGGGGGCCATTCTGGAGCCTCCATGGGGGCTGGGCTATGACAATCTATTCTGTACAAAATACATGTATTCAGGGTTACATTTCCTCTACAGTTCTGATCGACTTCTAATGCACTTCTACTCAGAAGCGTTTCTAGGGTGCAGCGGGGGGTGGCGGGAACGTTTAGGCTCAGTCCTCCCTGTGGTCCCAGCCCCAATCACCGCCCCAAACACAGCCCTCACCCCAGAACACCTCCAGATGTGACCGGAAGTGAATTCTGGCGCGAACCAGAAGTGAATTCTGCTCACATCCAGGAGAACTGGTGTAGCTAATGAAGGTGTAGCCCAATGCAGAGGGCAAAATTATGCCCCAGAAGTGATGTCACAACAGGAAGTGGCATAAGAGTTGTATTTCCATTTTCCTGCTTTATTTGGCCATAATGTTTGATAGAATACAGATATTCCAGCATGGTTTTTTCCCTTGCATTCTACATTAAATTTCCTTTCCAATGATATATAACTTGGTGGTATTATTCGTAGTTACCAAGGTTGTCACAATTTTGGCCACTAGGGTCAAACTCAGCATTGCCCCCCTAAAGCTTGTTGCCTGGTGCAACTGCATCCCCCTGCACCTCCTGAGCTATGCCTTGTCCGGGAGTCCTCTGAGGCCCTGCAACTGCAGGCTCAGTGTCTCACTGCAGGCTCAGTTTCAGCGGAAACTGAAATCCATAGAAGCAGATAAGTAAGACCAACTATAAGTAGCAATGTGGGTGGAGGTGGTGCACATATAGAGTCTGAACCACAGTGGAGGCTATAGCTAAAGTTTTGCCCCTTGGCACAATCCTAACCTGGAGTTAGGCTGGCACAAGTTAAGCAGCAAAGTTGGGCTGGCACAAGGGACACCGTAGAGTATGTTCGGATCACTCTCAGGGTCAGAGAGGCCAGCAGACAGACGTGCGCCATCCTCCCTGACTCCGAGAGTGGTCCAAACACACTTCACGGTGGCTTTGTGCCAGCCACACTTTCCTGGCCTAACTATGCCAGCCTAACTCAGGATTAGCATTGAACCCTCATTTTCCTAATGCTTTGTGGGCTCTCCCTCTCAGGGGACATTGCACATTGCACAATTAGGCCCACAACTAGTTTGCCTCTCTGACAATGGCCATCCTCACTTCATCTGGTGGCAATGATATCCTTGGTGGCTTCATCTGGTGGCTTGTGCATTGTGTAAAGAAGCACTGATAACTGATAAGGCAATGTTTTAACCTCTTTCCCCCCCATTGGTTGGGTCTGAAGATGCAATCCTAACCTGGAGTTAGACCGCCACAGTTAGGCCTGCAAAGTTTGGCTGGCACAAAGGACACCATAAAGTATGTTTGGACCGCTCTCGGAGTCAGAAAGGCCAAGAAAGAGACATGCACCATCCTCCCTTACTCCAAGAGTGGTCCAAAGGCACTTTATGGTGTCCCTTGTGCCAGACAAACTTTGCTGGCCTAACTGTGCTGGCCTAACTCCAGGTTAGGATTGTGCTTTCAGAGTCAGAGAGGTCAGCACACAGATGTGCGCCATCCTCCCTGACTCTGAGAGTGGTCCAAACACACTTTATGATGGCCCTTGTGCCAGCCAAACTGTGCCGGCCTAACTCAGGGTTGCATCCTTTGTGTCAAATTGACTGCATTCCAGCGATTTTGCATCCTTGGAGACTACAGCATTCTCTCTGACAAATGTTAAAGTTCCAAAACTCAGGGCCAGCTTCGCCCTTTTGCTGACAGAAGCGCAACGGCAATTGGTGACACCTTCAAAACTGATGACAGACTTCATTGCAGTCGGAAGCCCTTTTGATTTGGGGGATGGAAAATAAGTTCAGAAACTTTCATTTCCTCCTCACCCCCACATAAGTTGCTATCAGTGCCTCCTCCTATTTTCTTCTTTTCTCATCTTGTTTGTTTTATCTTGCAAAACATTGAACCCAGTGCTGCAGTTTCCAGATAATACACATTTGGTGGGTTTGCAAAAATTCATATTTTACCCCCTCTCATGCGGCACTTGCAGAGAAATTGCCTTCTCTTGTGATGTGTGTACAGTGAGTGTCTACATCTGTACTTTGCTCCCCTTGTTTGTCTCTGTGGGGATAAGAAAATGACTATCTCAGCAAATCTGAAATTGGAGGGGGATATTTTAGCTCTTTCCTGGAATAAGAACAAAATTTCTATTTCTTCTGAAAGGTGTGTGTGCACGCCATTTTTAACAGGTGACTCTCTCTCTCTCTCTCTCTCTCTCTCTCTCTCTCTCTCTCTCTC
>JAJKFI010038699.1:0-16789 GCA_029204185.1 Lerista edwardsae | reverse complement strand
GTGTGTGTGTGTGTGTGTGTGTGTGTGTGTGTGTGTGTGTGTGTGTGCAGAGGCAGATCGAAGGGAGGGCAAATCTGTAAGTGTTGCAAGAAGCCTTACCCTGCCATGTAAATCCCTCCTCTCCCTTGCTGCTGTAGCCAGTAAGCAACGCCAAGATGTTGCTTTTCCCTTTGAGGATTGCCTAAAACGGTGCAGGAGAGGAGTGATTTCCACTGCAAGGTAAAGCTTCTTGCAAAACTTCGAGCTTTGCCCTCCCTTAGATCTGCCTCTCTCTCTCTCTCTCTCTCTCTCTCTCTCTCTCTCTCTCTGTGTGTGTGTGTGTGTGTGTGTCTGTGTCTGTGTCTGTGTCTGTGTTTGTGTTTGTGTCTGTGTGTGTTTTTAGTCCCCAGTTTCTCATTTCTTTCCGCAAAAGCTCCAGGCTCTCAGACAAAAGTCCAAGCAAAGTACATGTAAGATGACTTTTGTGACCTGATACACATAAATAAGACAATTGGGTTTCCAATAAGGACTTCGGGGGTCCGAAGTGATTGCTAACTGCTTCTAACCAACACTGCCCTCTCTGAGAGAGCAACCCTGACCTGGAGTTAGGCCGGCACAAGTCCCTCGTCCTGGCCCAGGAGTGTTTCAAATGCACGTACTGTAAAGTACGTTTGGACTACTCTGAGAGTCAGGGGGGCCGGCCCATGTCCGTGGACCAGCCTCCCTGACTCTGAGAGTGTTGGAAACGAGCTTTACAGTGCATTTGCAACACTCCTTGGGCCGGACTACGTCCAGGTTAGGAGTGCGCCCTGCAGTTCGTTTATCTGTTAAAAGAGTTGAAACAGATAAAAAGAGTTAAAACAGATAAAAGGAAGTACTTTTTTTACCCAGCAGTAGTTAATCTGTGGAACTCTTTGCCACAGGAGGTGGTGATGGCATCTGGTCTAGATGCCTTTAAGAGGGGATTGGACGGATTTCTGGAGAAAGGTCCATCGTGGGCTATAGGCAATGATGGATTGTGCAACCTCCTTACAAAGGTGGTGGGCTACTGGTACCGGGTGCAAGGGAGTGGCAACAGGATGCAAGCATCTTCTTGTCTCGTGCCTCCCTGGGGCGCCTGGTGGGCCGCTGTGAGATACAGGAAGCTGGAGTAGATGGGCCTTTGGCCTGATCCAGCAGGGCTCTTCTTATGTTCTTATGTTCTTATATCCTAAACTAGCAGCCCTATAAATCCCCCATGCAATGCTGTGGTGTTGGCCGCGTCTACACTGTATCCTGCAGGTGATTTTTGGTTGCTGATTTTTGGTCTCCAGGGGCTAAGGGGACATTTGTCCCCTTGCCCCAGGGTAAGCCCCAGCAGCTGCTATGTGTCAACTCAGATATCACTGGTGCACGTCTATTGATCCTTGCAGGTGGATCAGGCCTGGAAAAGGGGGGGGGTGGAATTGGTTTGTGCCACAGCTGCTTACCCCTCCCCCACTCCCCCCATGCCTGATCTGCCTACCTCTGCCCTAAGATCTTCCTGTTCAGTTTGCCCCTGCTCCATATCAGCCCCTTCTCAGCCAGCCCCCAACCCCTTCCACTCTCTGCGCAGGGCTTACCTTCCCACTGGCTCAACAGCACCCTCCACTGCCACAAAGTGCTTTACAGCACATTTCTCAGGAGCCTGCGTCATGCGGAACGCGTGTTCTGCTGGAACTGGCTTTGAACAGATCTTGGGGTGCTGGTGGACAACTCGATGAAGGTGTCGACCCAGTGTGCGTCGGTAGTGAAGAAGGCCAATTCCATGCTTGGGGTCATTAAAAAAGGGGTTGAGAATAAAACAGCCAATATGATCATGCCATTGTACAAATTGATGGTAAGGCCACACCTGGAATATTGTGTCCAGTTCTGGTCGCCGCATCTCAAAAAGGACATAGTGGAGCTGGAAAAGGTGCAGAAGAGAGCGACGGAAATGATTACTGGGCTGGGGCACCTCCCTTATGAAGAAAGACTGCAGCGTTTGGGGCTCTTCAGTCTAGAAAAAAGGCGCCTGAGGGGGGACATGATTGAGACATACAAAATAATGCACGGAAGGGATAGAGTCGATGAGGGATGTTCTTTTCCCTCTCTCAGAACACCAGAACTAGGGGGCATCCGCTAAAACTGAGGGTTGGGAGAGTTAAAACAGATAAAAGGAAGTACTTCTTTACCCAGCGGGTAGTTAATCTGTGGAACTCTTTGCCACAGGAGGTGGTGATGGCATCTGGTCTTGATGCCTTTAAGAGGAGACTGGACGGATGTCTGGAGGAAAAGTCCATCGTGGGCTATAGGCAATGATAGTTCAACCTCCTTATGTGAGCAGTAGGCTACTTCAGAATGCCAGATACAAGGGGGTGGCAACAGCATTCAGGGATCTAGTTGTCTTGCGTGCTCCCTGAGGCATCTGGTGGGCCGCTGTGGGATACAGGAAGCTGGACTAGATTGGCCTTTGGCCTGATCCAGCAGGGCTCGTCTTATGTTCTTATGTTTTAGGAGTAGGATAGGGCTGTCAAACTGCAATTCCTGTTGCCACATGTGCAAGTCCTATGCTCACATAAGAATTCAAAGCAATTTCTTTTTAGCAAATCACCCGGAAAGGTTCCGAAATTCCAAAACATGTTTATTTTTTTTTTTATTCTTCCTGATTGTTGAGATGCTCCTGCATTATCCTTGCATTTCAGCAACATTAAGGATGCAATCCTAACCTGGATTGCAGGTTCAGTCCAGCACAGTTAGGCCAGCACAGTTCTCCACCTGGAGTTAGGCCAGCAAAGTTAGGCCAGCAAAGTTTGGTCAGCCCAAGGGACACCGTAAAGTGTGTTTGGACCACTTTCAGAGTCAGAGAGGCCAGCATGCAGACTTGCGCCATCCTCCCTGACTCCGAGAGTGGTCCAAACACGCTTTATGTTGGCCCTTGTGTCAATCAAACTTTGCTGGCCTCACTGTGCCGACCCAACTCCAGGTTAGGATTGTGCCCTTAGAAATTTCTGATTTTGCCAAACATTCACTTTCAGGAAATCAAAAGTGTTTCGATGAGACCAGTGATGTCATGCACCCACTATGCACCACTACGCGAGTACCGGTTCCTAGAAGTTGAGCTGGCCCCGCCCACTCGAAGCTGGCCCCTGCTATTTAACCAGGGAACAGTTGAAGCAAAATATGTATATACACATCTCTAGAAAGCAAAGCAATAGAAGTTAAATCAACACTAACCACAAGCTGAAGTTATTACAAACATGATCACATCCATGGCAACAATCATGACATCACTTTTGGCTTATGACGTCACTTCCGGTGGGCAGACCCCGACAAGTGCCAATCAAAAGTGAGTACCTGTTCCTAAATCATTTGGATGACACCACTGGATGAGACCACAGCAGTCCCAGAGGGCAAATGTCCATGTGCTGAATTATGTGGACAACCCAGAAAGCGGGGGATGGCTGAGCTTGCATATTCTCCTGGCATCACAATCTCCAGGTTCATGCTTTGGCTTGAAAATTTGTGATCCGAAGGCGTGATCCAAGACTGCTCCCGGCGACTCGCCTCTCTGTGCTTCTCCCGCTTCAGCAGCCACCGTTTGCGGTATTTCACTTCGCCACTGGTTCCAGTCAATCGGGGATGACATATTCAATGTGATGGTGTCAGGATGTTATCCAGTTAATCAGATTTGGATGTTTGTTGATCTCACAAAGGGCAAATGGGGCTAATTTAGAGTGAGGCCAATATTTCTGGTAGAGATCACATCGGGATTCTGAGCCAAGCGAGGATTACCAAGATTTTCTCAAACCATTTGCAGCAGTCCCTCCAAAACGCACCCAAAGATGGAGCTCTCTGTTGATTCCTTGGAAACTCTTCATAAAATAGACCCCCCACCCACCCTCGCTCCGGCCTTTTGGGTTCTGCTCCGTAGGCTATGATCGTTGTTCTGGGAC
The DNA here is from genome assembly GCA_029204185.1 of Lerista edwardsae. NCBI lineage: Eukaryota > Metazoa > Chordata > Lepidosauria > Squamata > Scincidae > Lerista > Lerista edwardsae. The sequence continues at coordinate 12,857 of JAJKFI010038699.1, read as the reverse complement.
AATAGTGCCCTATCAGGACCATACTCTGTCAGGACTCCCTGTACTTTTGCAAGACTCTTAAAAAAGTGATCTAGAATGTATTTATTTCCCAGTTATTTATTTGTTTGTTTATTTATTTGGAAGGGAAAAAAAAAAACCACTTTGACCCATTTCTCATAATGAGGCAGCCCTAATGAGTACCCTCGAGGCTTAAAGATCTTATTTAAATTACCCAGTTTCCACGGCTTGTCCTCACTTCTCAAAGAGGCACTCGGTGTCAGGCAGTCTGCCCTCCCTTGGCATTGTACTGCTCCAAAATGGAATCTGGTATCATGGGGGGGGGTATGTCAATGGGTGGAGAGGGGGCAGCAGGGACGAATGGAGGCCCGAGAATGCCCATGGCAGGCGATGAAACTGCGCCTCCAGGACGTCGCCCCGCCCCCGTGTGTCATCCAGGCACGCCTCAGAGCGTAACGGAGGCGAGGGAGGGCAGGCGGGCCGAACAGTGCGCGGTTTCCTCTGCGGACTCTGCACAATGGCGCCCTGCCTCCCCGCTGCTGCCCAGTGCCCATGGCTCGCACCACTCCGAGCTACAGGGTAAATACGCCTCTGGGGGGCAGAGAGCTGACCCCAGGGTTGCAGAGTGTTGGCCCAGCCCCTGGGCGGAGCTTGAGGCAATTCATTATCTGATCTTTCCACCACTTTTTTTTTTTTTTTTTTACTGGAGATTCTGTGGGACCCACCAGAAATTCGGTCACAACCTACTGTACCTAGTTTGAGAAATGCTGGACTATACTTCCCAGAACACAAGCAAATGGCAAGAGTAGTGCACCAATCTCAGTGCGCCCAGCATTCAAAGTGCTCATGTTCTTCAGATCTAGCAATGCTTGATGTTGGCTGAGCCACCGACATCAGATGCCAAAGAGGCAACTTTGACCATGAGCATCAGAGTGAGGTCCATTCAGAGATTCAGTCGTGGGCTAAGCAAGCAATATGCCCTCACCTGTGCACCACCAGCCCTGAGAACAAGACCCACAGAAGTTTCCATCAAGAATTTTGGAGGCAGATTCCAGACCTAGCAGGTGACAGCAGAAATCTGTCACCAAAGTGAAGACCCACGGGGTGTTGTTGGCTTGTCAGGACTGAGTTGAGGAACTTCTCTTTGTGTATATCTGTGTAAAGGGGTGGTTTGTGTGTGAGAGAGAAATGGACTTGAATGTTGGTTGAGTTGGCAGTGTTGACATTCCCAGTGCTGAGTGGCCTTTTTGAAAACTTTTCACTGAGGTGACACCGCTGGAGGCGTGAGGTGGAAAGGAGAGTGATGGTGACAACAAACAGCCTAATGAGGATGCTAGGATGCCCTCAGACCAGAATTGAACGGTGTCACTATAACACATTGTGCAGCTCTTTTGTGGACAGTTTCTCATTGGGGTGGCAAATTTCTGAGATCTACTGACTTGTGCTGTAGCATTGCATGTTAGCCAGCATATATACATAGGTTTTTTTCCCCATTTAAATAGACATCCTAAAATATATATAAGGCTGAATAGAAACACACACACATAAGAATCTAAGAAGAACCCTGCTGGATCAGGCCAAGGGACCATCTGGTCCAGCTTCCTGTATCTCACAGTGGCCCACCAGATGCCTCAGGGAGCACGCAAGACAACTAGATCCCCTCATGCTGTTGCCACCCCCTTGTATCTGGCATTCTGAGGTAAATTTCTGAGGTAAATTTCTGAGGTAAATATGAGGTAAATAAAACAGAATGTGTTATCCTGTCTGTGGGGAGAGAGGTATATTAACTTGCAACTCAATCTGGGCCTTAAGAACATCAGAAGAGCCCTGCTGGATCAGGCCAATCTAGTCCAGCTTCTTGTATCTCACAGTGGCCCACCATGTGCCTCAGGGAGAACACAACAAGATACCAGCATCCTATTGCCACTCCCTTGTACCTGGCATTCTGAAGTAGCCTACTACTAACGAAAGGAGGTTGCACCACCCATCATGGCCTGTAGCCTGTGATAGACGTTTCTTTCCAGAAATCTGTTCAATCCCCTTTTAAAGGCGCCTAGGCCAGATACGATCAACACCTCCTGTGGCAAGGAGTTCCACAGATTAATTACCTGCTGGGTAAAAAACAGTATTTCCTTTTATCTGTTCTAACTCTCCCAACACTCACTTTTAGTGGATGTCCCCTGGTTCTGGTGAGAGAGGGAAAAGAACATTCCTCTATCCACTCTAGCCATCCTTTGTATAATTGTGTGTGTCTCAGTCCCCCCTCAGGTGCTTTTTTTCTAGACTGAGGAGCCCCAAACACTGCAGGCTTTGTACATAAGGGAAGCCCTTTGTCTTCACACACACACACACACACACACACACACACAGAGAGAGAGAGAGAGAGAGAGAGAGAGAGAGAGAGAGTTTTTGTGGCCAAATAAAAATCCCATTTATAGTCTCTCTGACCGACATATTTATTTCCCTCTGAGATTATTTTTTATATAGGCCGATTATGAAGATTAGAAGTTTCCAGAAGAGTCTGCATTTGCTGTAAAATACCAATGAGTTTAGCCTACTGAGTGGTTTGTTTATAGCCTTTTATTTCCTTAAGCAGAGTCCATAAGTCTGGCTTTGAGAAGCAGTGGGGCTGATAAACCATGAAAGAACAATTTATGGAAGATCCTGGGACTTGGTTGCCAGAGAAGGCGCGGAAGGAAAGGATTTTTTAAAGCAATGACCGCTATTGATTGCTTCATACTATGGATGGCGCTTTGCCTTCAACGGTGGGATAATTGGGCCTGGGGATTACAAATCCATGGAACGAGCAGGCTTTTCCTTACCAGACACTTAATGCCCCATAAATCAGGTGGTACGCAGATCGCTCCTGTGCTGCTGTCTAAGTATGCTTTCATTCAGCTAATTTGCACTTCAAAGTCAATAATTCTGTCCCATCTAGGTGCAATTGGAGGATATTTCTGTTTTGTAGCATCTGAATACAAGCAGAGGTATGTCTTGGATTTGCACAGGGCGTTACATGCGAGATCATCTCATGTTAGGTTAGATGTTCCAGAAGTGTGATGCCTTAGGGTAGTGGTCTTCAAACTTTTTCGACCAGGACCCACTTTTGAGACTGACACTCATGTCAGGACCCACCGGAATTGATGCCATTAACCTGGAAGTGATGTTGTGGCAGGAAGTGACATCATCAAGCAGGAAGTGCCTTCATTGTAACATAATCAAATGACACTCCTTGAATGCAAACTGGCACTCCTGGACTGCAGCAATTGCACAACCAGGAAAAAACCCCAACAACATATTACGTAAATGTGCTGAAGTAAAAGCAAAATTTGAAAACAAAAACAAAAACCACCCTCACTTGAAAATTCAAAGGAATATAACAAGAGTGAGGTCTGCAGCTTGCAAGATGGTTGCCCCCAGCTTTCCGCGACCCACCTGACATTGTCCCAACCCACAGTTTGAATAAAACTGTCTTAGGGCAACGCAGCACATTCACTAGCACCGTGGAATGTCCCTGGTTGCTCCTTCTCCCTGTTCCCCTGGATACCACCATCTTGGATCCCACAAGATTTTGCAAGATCTGAGATGACACTGCCCAACTCAGCTGCAAAGAAGAGGCTTTTTGAGCATTGTAAGTTTGGGAACCACTGGGTGAGGCTTACTAACAAGGGCACAATCCTGACAGCCGCTAGCCACTTGCATTGGCCCAACAGCACCACCGCTGATGTGAGGCCACCAACTGGCACCCTCAGTCAGTGCTGGGGTCACTGGGCCGATGCTAGCAGCAGCATTGGCCCAAGGGCACTGCCCTATGGTTGTGCTTTGCCGCTCATGCACCAGCCGAAGTCAGTTCTGGGTGGTGGGAGGGAGGGAGGGAAGAACAGGGGGTTTGGTGGGCCAGGTATTGTTGTTTTCTTATACACTGCTTTGAGCGTTGAAACAAGCAGTCTACAAATCTTTTACATGAATGAATGAATGAATGAATGAATGAATGAATTTGCTTCAAATTTCGCACCTGAGGAAATCTGGTGACAACTTAGAGAGGATAAACTGTCTGGTTAATGCTGTTTCATGTTCGTCAAAATACCCCAGATACTTCTGGGGAAGAAGGCAAAAACTCGCTTGTGAGTCCGAATATCGAACTTTCTTCAAAGGAAAAGAGGGGTGCTGGAAACATCCTCTCAGGGTGCCATCCAAACTGTGCCCTGGGCCAACGCTGGTTGCTCGCTGTTTAGTTGCAAATTGCAGTGCTGACCTTGCCATGCTGCGAGGACCACTCGGTAAGTCATCTTGGCGCTTGTTCGAACAGTGGCTCTGGAGGGCTGGGGGAAGGGGGGATGGAGGTGGGGGAGGGCAGAGGAAGGGCAGCCCAGTGGGCCAAATCCTGACCTGTCTCCCTGCGCCGCTCCAGTCCACTCAGCCTGCTATTTAGCAGGCGCAAGTACAAGCAGCCCCATTGGGCTACCTGGGGCTTACCCCAGGGTAAGGGGACAAATATCCCCTTGTCCTTTGGTGAGCTCCAGCTGCCTCCTACCCTCCTACCTGCACAGGTGAGGATTGAGCTGTGAATTATGTACGGTGCCTATTTAAGCATGGTAGACTTTAGCTACGATTATGAGGAAAGGGAACGTAGAGAGTGGAGAAAAGCGACCCAGGCACATCTACATTTGGGTACTTATCTCCGTGGCATTTTAGCATCAAGCTCTTGCAGAGAAACAAACAAAAAGATTAGAACTCCGCAACAAGCCGCCTAATTGCCAGTATCGAGCACCTGTAGTCCATTATACTTCTAGCTCTGCTTCCAGCTTTCAGCTCACTCCGTCATTTTCTCCCCACATTATATTTTCAAAGCGCCCAGGTAGGAATATCAGGCGCACCTGCTTCCACCGCTCCAACTGCTGAGAATTTGTTCAAATCAGGCATTTTGGTGCCAGTCCTGCTGCGTAGCAATGCAGAGATAAGCACACGCGCACATTCGGGTCTAGCCACAGTGCTCAAAGTCGGAAAAATCAAAACCCACAGGGCCTCCCAAACCGTGCCTTCCATTATTCACATGCAAAAATGTTTGGGCAAACCTGCTAGAAGGATTCCAGTTTCTGTGCCATCTCGTGAACCGGATGCCAATTCCATCGTTCCTTTGAACTGTACAGGTGAATTGATTCCATACTGTCAGTTCCTCACCTGCATGTCACGGCTCTGCAGAATTTCACACCGGTGTACTTTGCTCACGGCTAGGCTGCAGCATGAACTTTGTACTCCTATGGCTGCATGGCCATCCATCGCATTTGCATGCATCTGATTTTTTTGCTTCTGGACAGGAAAAGGATGCATCGGTATGAAAGAATTGCAATAGAGCCACTCAGAGCACACTCCCATCCTGGAATGAGGCTGGCACAGTTAGGCCAGCAAAATTTGGCTGGCACAAGGGACACCATAAAGCGTGTTTGGACCAGGGAGGATGGGGCACATCTGTGTGCTGCCCTCCCTGACTCCGAGAGTGGTTCAAACGTGCTTTACGGTGCCCCTTGTGCTGGCCAAACTTTGCCGGCCTAACTGCCGGCCTAACTCCAGGTCAGGATTGGGCACTCACAGTGCAATCGTAACCTGCTCTGGAACAGGCAGACTGGCTGGCCGTTTGTCCCCTTACCCTGGGGTATGCGCCGGCCACCCATAAGAAGCTGCTTGAACCTGTGCCCACTATTTAGCAGGCTGCAGTGCCCTGGAGATGGGGGGGGGAGTGGATCTGGCATAACTGCTGGATCTAGGCCCCTCTTCACTCCCCAGGCTGTCCCGCCTGCAGGAGCTCTCCCCCCGTCCCATTCCATCCTCCCTCTGACCTTCCCCCTGCCCAGAGAAGCCCCTGAGCTCAGCCAGCACACAGGTGGCTTACCTGTCGAGGTACACCTGACACCTGACACGTGTCTTCTGTGCGGCAGGCCTGACACTGCTGCCTGGGTCGGCCTTGTGCCATTTGCCCTGACATAGGTGTGCTTTACCGCACATTCACAACAGCACAAGGCCAGTGCAAGATGCAGCCTTGGATTTTCCCCTCAGATGGTTTGATCTAGAAAAAACAAAGCAAAACACTGAACCAAAATATTGTGAGACTCCTGCTCTTTGTGGAGAAGGAATTTGTGGCTGGGGGCAGCTGGAGTCATTTCAGGTTCTCATTCCAACAACCTCCCTTAGATTTCACAGGCTGTTTATCCTCCCCATCTCTCCACAACAAACCCAAGAGACATGAGGAATACTTGTCCCTCTCTCTCCCTCCCTGTAGGGCACCTCGACTCTTAAATGATATCCCAAAGAAGAACTGGAACACAGTAGTTGGTATCCTCCACCACAGGAGGTGGTGATGGCATCTGGCCTAAGGAGATTGGACATATTTCTGAAAGAAAGTCTATCGTGGACTATAGTCCGTGATGGATTGTGCTATAGGCACTCAGCTCAGCTTATGTTAGAAGGAGGCTACTTCAGAATGCCAGATGCAGGAGACTGGCATCTTGTTGTCTCGTATGCTCCCTGAGGCATCTGGTGGGCCACTGTGAGATGCAGGAAGCTGAACTAAATGGGCCTTTGGCCTGATCCAGCATAGGGGCTCTTCTTATGTTGTTAGGATAGCAAATTCTGTTTTATTTACCTCATATCTACCTCAGAGGTTTACCTCAGAAATTTACCTCAGAAATTTACCTCAGAATGCCAGATACAAAGGAATGGCAACAGGATGCAGGCATCTTGTTGTCTCATGTGCTCCCTGAGGCATCCGGTGGGCCACTGTGAGACATAGGTAGCTGGACTAGAGGGGCCTTTGGCCTGATCCAGCAGGGCTCTTCTTAAGTTCTCCTTCTCACCCTCATCAAGGGAGCAGCATTGTCCTCATACATCTCCCTCTGTGCCCTCTGAATTATCCCCTCTGTGGGCAGTAATAAGAACTGGGTAATCTTCATTCATGCTGTGGAACTCCTAAATCTACTAGGAACGTATTGGTGCATTTTAAAGTGGGCTCTCAATCCAGACCTTGCTACTGGGGTAGAAGTTCCCTACAGTAGAGAGAGGAACGGGGGGGGGGGGGGGGAGAGTGCCTTGGGTCTGTTGGGGAGTCAGTGGGGAGGACAAACGGCCAGTTCATTAGATTTAAGGGAAGTTCTCGTGAGTTGGACGGGAGCCCAAAACGATTCTGGCAATGAGGTCAGAGCTTAACTGCTTTTCCATTTAACTAGTCAAGGTCACACCGAGTTGATGCATGAGATCCAAGCACCATAAAACGTCCACCGGGAGGCCGAGTTCATAACGCATTGTTACAAGTCGGAGGACCGGCCCCGGCTACATTTTAATTCAGTTGTCACCGGGGCGGCAGCAGGCCTGGAGTGGAGAGGGCGGGCAAGATGGATCTTTGCTTGTTTTGAGACTCAGGTTTGGAGAAGGGGAAAAAAGACACGAGCGCGTCTCTTTTTCCTCCCTCCCTCCCTCCCTCCCTCCCTCCCTCTCCCCCCTTGGCTTTTCCAAATGCAAGACACATTGCTTCTGATGAAAAGTCACCCTGCGTCATTGAATCCTGACGTGCTCCCTGACAGCAGAAAGTGACATGGCTGTTTGACATCCCAGGCTACAAGGTTGCCGGGGCTGTAATCACTAGTTAAAATTGAATCTTGTACATTGCACCCTGCCAGCACAGTTCAGCTCCTGATAATTATTTGGATCATACTGTATTTGGATTTTATTTTCCCAGCAGAGAGACGCTTCGCCCGGATTTATAGTTCAAGTGCTGGGATCAGATTGGAACAAGGTAGGATTTTTATTTTTTTTTAACGGTCAATGTGAAAAATCAAGTAAATTTGGAGGGGAGAAAGAGGTTTCTTTTCTTTCTTGCTTTTCCTCCCCCTCCTTGCAATCATCTCTCAAAATACTGGACGATATTCTCAACTCGGCAAGCAAAAGCCCATCTCAATTCAAACGTGGACTTTGCAAATCTCTCCGACAGAGCCTGTCTCCTGTCCAGTGGTGTCATCTAAATGATTTTAGATTTGATTGGCGCTTTTGATTGGCACGTGTCGGGACCCGCCCACCGGAAGTGACGTCATAAGCCAGAAGTGATGTCGTGGCAGGAAGTGACATGAAAAAAGCCCTTTTTGAGGCCTCAGACAATTTTAAACTGACCCAACAGTTGCAACAGTATTCCACAGCACCCGCAGAACATGTTAAGGAGGCCTGGCATCATGTTAAAACCCCAGAGCAGCTCATTTTTCAGTGGCAAGGCAAGGCAAGGCTCCGCTCGCTGCCTGCCTGCCTGCCTGGCTCTGAGAACGTGCAGGCAACTCAAACATGCAGGAAGTTCACACGTTGCAGGGGGCGGAGTCGACGAGTGGGCGGGCGAATGGGCGGGGCCAGCCGTAATCCTAGGTACCTGTACTCGCGTACCCCCGCGTACCCCCTGCATGACTTCACTGCTCCTGTCCTCATTCTGGTTTATTGCTATCCCCGTCTTCCTGATAACTTACACAAACTAAACAATAGTGTAATACACAGGCTGTTAAACCAGTACTAAAACCTCCTATTCCCCTTGTTTTTAGTGCTTCCCCTTAAAGGAAGTGCTTACATCGCTTCCATTTAAATAAAAAGGAAAAAAAAGTGCTCCACTATTTTTTTTCTTGGATCATGCCCCAAATCCTCAGGCTCTCTTCCTCTTCCAGCCATGCAAGATGGATTTGACCCTTCTTTTTCCCGAAAGACGAACAAGGAGGAACATTGCATGCTTCAAAGCCATACGTGGTTCTCAAAACGTTTTAGCCCCAGCACCCACATGCGCAACCCACCAGAAGTGATGTCATGACCGGAAGTGCCGTCATTGTGACGCCAGAGCCTGCTGCTTTCCTGAGAAGGCAGCTAGAAGTTGGGTGAAATTTCTCAGCCATTTCCCAATAGCAAAGTGAATCAAAAAGAGAAAAAAAAGCCTTTTTGCAACCTTGAGAAAAACAAAACAATCACACAGCCCTCCCCACTTCCTTCTGGTCGTCGATATAGGACTCTGTATACCAAAACATCCAGGCACAAAAATAGTTTTTTTTTTCCCCCTGTGCCATTAAACTGCTGAACTTGTAATTATGCTGAGGTGACTTGGAGTCTGAGGCAGTGTTTTATTCTGAATAATGCCCTTATTTGTTCCGTGTATTATTGTTCATTATGTATGTGTAGTACTGTATGTATGTAGCCGGTAGCCGTATCAAATTCCAGGTATGGTTTACATACTTGGCCAATAAAATTATCTGTCTGTCTTTCCAGCATCCCATCTTCCCATATTTTAAATATGGCCGATCTAGGTGCTTCATGTCCCACCTGAAATTGGTTTGCGGCCCACTGGTGGGTCCTGACTCACAGTTTGGGAATGACCGTTCTACCCTGTTGCAACAACAATCCTTTCGCAAGTCTTCTCATTCCGATTCTTCCATGGATGTAATTGTTGTGTGTCTTCTAATTCTCCAAATGTAGGGTGCACATGCGAAATCCATTTCAGCCATTCAAAAATCGCTGGCTTTGAAACTTCTCCCTCTCCTATACCTGAGGTCTCCCTTGGACTCTCTTGTTTTCATGGGTCTGGGATGTTTTGTTCCCTGAGCAAGGGGCCCAATCTTGCTGTTTCTCAAGAGCCTTTTGGGACCGGGAACTCTTTAATTTTATGATCACTCTTTGCCTGTAAACGGCTTTGTGAACTTTGTATTGAAAAGTGGTATATAAATATTATGGATGGATGGATGGATGGATGGATGGATGGATGGATGGGGGCTTCTGCAACTGATTTCAGCTTATTTTGGGGAGGGGGTATTTTTGTCAGGACCAAAGTGCAAAGTGCAAAGTGTTAACAGTCCAATCCTAGGCAAAGGATGCACCGACCGAATACACAGCTGCAGCGGGCGGGCTTTCGCCGTTACGCAACAGAACGCAGCGATCGCGCTGCCGCTCACCCGGAAGACACGCCCAGCGTACCGGTAGGCTGACACTACTGGTGTCGGCCCAAGACACGGCATTGGACTACGCCCTCATCTTGCCATGAAATGCACTTAATCTTTGCCTTAAAAAAAAAATCCTCATATTGCGGAGGATAGCAAGGGTTCCAAAGGCAGAAGGCACTTTGTTGCAAAAGAAACTTTCCCTTCTCAGATTCTCAGGCTAACCACACTGACCCAAACAGTGTGATTGGTTTACTTCTGGCCTCTGTTTCACTATTTGCAAAGGAGCTCATTTCCTGGTATTTGCGCATCACCAAGTCTTCCCCCTCTCCTCACCCCCCACCCCCAAAAGTTGGCATTTCTGGAAGGGGTGTCAGTACTGTGTGGAATTAGATGGGACCTTTTTGCCAGCTTGATATATGTCTGGTGCTTAAAGAGTATTGACAGTGACATTTCCAATGCTATATCTCTTGTCCTCAGCCAGCTTTTCACTGGCAGCCGTGCCTTAGGAAACTCTGGCAGCAAACTTGGAAAGGGCTGTAAACTTTCTAATTCCCTTTTGATTCCCGGTGTATATAAATACACAAAGGGGTGCCCTCAGGCCTGAGGAGAGGAGGGGGCAAACAGGGGCAAAATCCCTGGGGGCCATTCTGGAGCCTCCATGGGGGCTGGGCTATGACAATCTATTCTGTACAAAATACATGTATTCAGGGTTACATTTCCTCTACAGTTCTGATCGACTTCTAATGCACTTCTACTCAGAAGCGTTTCTAGGGTGCAGCGGGGGGTGGCGGGAACGTTTAGGCTCAGTCCTCCCTGTGGTCCCAGCCCCAATCACCGCCCCAAACACAGCCCTCACCCCAGAACACCTCCAGATGTGACCGGAAGTGAATTCTGGCGCGAACCAGAAGTGAATTCTGCTCACATCCAGGAGAACTGGTGTAGCTAATGAAGGTGTAGCCCAATGCAGAGGGCAAAATTATGCCCCAGAAGTGATGTCACAACAGGAAGTGGCATAAGAGTTGTATTTCCATTTTCCTGCTTTATTTGGCCATAATGTTTGATAGAATACAGATATTCCAGCATGGTTTTTTCCCTTGCATTCTACATTAAATTTCCTTTCCAATGATATATAACTTGGTGGTATTATTCGTAGTTACCAAGGTTGTCACAATTTTGGCCACTAGGGTCAAACTCAGCATTGCCCCCCTAAAGCTTGTTGCCTGGTGCAACTGCATCCCCCTGCACCTCCTGAGCTATGCCTTGTCCGGGAGTCCTCTGAGGCCCTGCAACTGCAGGCTCAGTGTCTCACTGCAGGCTCAGTTTCAGCGGAAACTGAAATCCATAGAAGCAGATAAGTAAGACCAACTATAAGTAGCAATGTGGGTGGAGGTGGTGCACATATAGAGTCTGAACCACAGTGGAGGCTATAGCTAAAGTTTTGCCCCTTGGCACAATCCTAACCTGGAGTTAGGCTGGCACAAGTTAAGCAGCAAAGTTGGGCTGGCACAAGGGACACCGTAGAGTATGTTCGGATCACTCTCAGGGTCAGAGAGGCCAGCAGACAGACGTGCGCCATCCTCCCTGACTCCGAGAGTGGTCCAAACACACTTCACGGTGGCTTTGTGCCAGCCACACTTTCCTGGCCTAACTATGCCAGCCTAACTCAGGATTAGCATTGAACCCTCATTTTCCTAATGCTTTGTGGGCTCTCCCTCTCAGGGGACATTGCACATTGCACAATTAGGCCCACAACTAGTTTGCCTCTCTGACAATGGCCATCCTCACTTCATCTGGTGGCAATGATATCCTTGGTGGCTTCATCTGGTGGCTTGTGCATTGTGTAAAGAAGCACTGATAACTGATAAGGCAATGTTTTAACCTCTTTCCCCCCCATTGGTTGGGTCTGAAGATGCAATCCTAACCTGGAGTTAGACCGCCACAGTTAGGCCTGCAAAGTTTGGCTGGCACAAAGGACACCATAAAGTATGTTTGGACCGCTCTCGGAGTCAGAAAGGCCAAGAAAGAGACATGCACCATCCTCCCTTACTCCAAGAGTGGTCCAAAGGCACTTTATGGTGTCCCTTGTGCCAGACAAACTTTGCTGGCCTAACTGTGCTGGCCTAACTCCAGGTTAGGATTGTGCTTTCAGAGTCAGAGAGGTCAGCACACAGATGTGCGCCATCCTCCCTGACTCTGAGAGTGGTCCAAACACACTTTATGATGGCCCTTGTGCCAGCCAAACTGTGCCGGCCTAACTCAGGGTTGCATCCTTTGTGTCAAATTGACTGCATTCCAGCGATTTTGCATCCTTGGAGACTACAGCATTCTCTCTGACAAATGTTAAAGTTCCAAAACTCAGGGCCAGCTTCGCCCTTTTGCTGACAGAAGCGCAACGGCAATTGGTGACACCTTCAAAACTGATGACAGACTTCATTGCAGTCGGAAGCCCTTTTGATTTGGGGGATGGAAAATAAGTTCAGAAACTTTCATTTCCTCCTCACCCCCACATAAGTTGCTATCAGTGCCTCCTCCTATTTTCTTCTTTTCTCATCTTGTTTGTTTTATCTTGCAAAACATTGAACCCAGTGCTGCAGTTTCCAGATAATACACATTTGGTGGGTTTGCAAAAATTCATATTTTACCCCCTCTCATGCGGCACTTGCAGAGAAATTGCCTTCTCTTGTGATGTGTGTACAGTGAGTGTCTACATCTGTACTTTGCTCCCCTTGTTTGTCTCTGTGGGGATAAGAAAATGACTATCTCAGCAAATCTGAAATTGGAGGGGGATATTTTAGCTCTTTCCTGGAATAAGAACAAAATTTCTATTTCTTCTGAAAGGTGTGTGTGCACGCCATTTTTAACAGGTGACTCTCTCTCTCTCTCTCTCTCTCTCTCTCTCTCTCTCTCTCTCTC
>JAJKFI010038698.1:0-33909 GCA_029204185.1 Lerista edwardsae | reverse complement strand
CCCAGCGCGCCCCTCATCTGTCCTCCGCGGCAAGCAGGAGCCCCCCCGAGGCCAGGGCAGCCGCGGAACGCTGCGGACGGGTTGCGAATCATGTGCAAGTCCCGCCTAAGTCCCGCCCAGCATTCCCCTTCTCAATTTGCAAATCCCATCGCTAGCCAGGACCCCACCCGAAGTAATGTCACCTTCAGAAGTGCCATCATTGTGATGCCAGAGCCTGCTGCTTTTCTGAGAAGGCAGCAATAGAATTTATCATTATTTTCCAAAAGCAAAGTGAATCAGAAAGGGGAAAAAAAAACTATTTTGAACCTTGACTCAAGCAAAACAACCACCCAGCCTGCCCCCTTTCCAGCATCCCATCTTCCCATATTTTCAATATGGCTGCTCTACAATATGGCTGCTCTGGCTGCTTCGCGACCCACCTGAAATTGGCTTGCAACCCACTGGTGGGTCTCACCTATAGTTTGGGAACCACTGGCTTAGACTATATGTCTCTGCATGGAGAAAGAACACTTTTGGCGCAGTCCCTGGAAACGCCAGCAAAAAAAGGATGTTAGGTACCAAGATGGGGATGAGGACCTCTTCCTGAGATCTTAAGTAACAGACAGTCCTGTGAAAGGAGAACCAATGTTCTGACTCACTATAAGGCACTTTCATTTATAAATGTTTTCATCCCCACCAGCCTTCAACTCAAAGGAAGCCTGAAGATGCTTCCTATATAAAAAGCCACTGTTTTTTCACTCAAAGAAGACTTACATGAATTGAATGCAGAGACGATGTTGTTGATCTATCAGTCTGGGAGATGTGTTCATTGCACATTGATGGGCTGTCACAAGGAAGAAGGGACAAATTTGTTCTCATCTGTCTTTGGCAGTAGAACCAGGTCTAATGGGTACAAACTGCAAGAGAAGGGATTCTGGTTGGACATCAGGAAGAATCTCTTGACGATAAGGGCGGTTCAACAGTGGAACAGATTGCCAAGGGAGTTGGTGGATTCTCCCTCACTGGAGAGGCTCCAGTGAACAGCCTCAAGCAGAGGCTCGACAGGCACCTGCTGGAGGTGCTCTAGGAAGATTTCCTCTATAGGCAGAGAGTTGGACTAGATGACCTTGTAGTATAGGTCACTTCCAACTCTAAGATTCTATGAATACACTCCTCTTGGAACATCAGGTTTGCATCTGGGAGAGCTCTTTGACCTGGACATCTCTGGAGTAAGAAGCACCTTTGAGCCGTGTTAGCGCTCCACTGGGGTGGAATGAGGCATGTCAAGGGCAGGGAGGGGACGGATATGGGTAGCAGCAGCTCTACTGATATCCTATTCCCTTTCCTGGCCTTGATCCAACTACTTGGGTCCACTTGGACATGTACCAGATCACTGACACCGTTTGAGTAGACCCATCAGGCAGTGGAGATTTTCCTCTGGGCAAGAGAACAAATTTTCCTTTACATGGAGAAGACCTGTGGGCATGCCCAACCTGCATGATGCAGCGTGTACTCTGGTGACATGCCTGCATCGGTAGGCAGGGATTTGGGTAGGGTTGGGCTGCTAGTGGCTCTTTGGTTTGATCCAACTAGGTTCTTCTGTTCTTCGGTGGAAGCTGCACTTCTTGCAATTGTAAGCAACTTTATTTCATGGGAACTGGGAAAGGAGGAGTCAAGCTTTTCAAATGATTTGATCAGATGCTTTCATGAGGTGAGGCTGGCAAGCATTAGGACGGAGACCTGTGTTCAGCTGCACATTGACATGGAAATGCACACTGAAGCCTGCTGACAGATGTTGGTCTTTCTTTCTAGCATGCAGAGAACATTGTTTTCATTACACATGAACCCAGTGGTCCTCAACCATTTTAGACCAGGACCCACTTTTTCGAATGGCACTCTGTCAGGACACACCAGAAGTGATGTCATTAACCTGGAAGTGCTGTCATAGCTGGAAGTGACATCATCACGCAGCAAGTGCTGTCATTGTGACATAATCAAACGACACTCCTGGAATGCAAATTGGCATTCTTGGACTACAGCAATTGAGGAACCATGAAGCATCTCTGACAGAAAGCAAGATTAGGTCAAAATACTATGTAAAAGCACTGAACTAAAAACAAAATTAAAAACAACAACAACAACCCCCCTCAATTAGAAATACAAATTGTTAACACTCAAAAAAGGAATATAGCAAGAGTAAGGTCTGCAGCTTTAAAGACGGCTGCTCCCAGCTTTCCACGACCCACCTGACATCAAGTTGCGACCCACCAGGTGAGTCCAGACCCACAGTTTGAATAACACTTCACTAACCTGCCTCTTGGTAGAGCTAAGAGGTGCAACAACATACAGACACACCCTGGAAAGTTGTAGACAGTCCCTTGGCTAGAAATGCATACTCGGTGGCTAAGAATTGTCTGCTAGAAGTGGGAGACTGAGGTTCTCGGGCTGTAGGTAGGCTTAATTACCTGCTTATCTAACTCAAGTTGCACCAATGGGCAGCCGTTGCCTTTAGAGTTCCGTTTATCTCCAGTATCAAATTAACTTCAGCAAAAGCCAATTAACTACTGTAAATTATTCCCCTTCAATTAAACATTAGACCCAAACAGAAGCAGCGAAGGGCTGTAACACACTAATTTGTCATCTGTATACTTATGAGAAGTCAAGAAGAAAAGTTTAATCCTATTTTTTAACATTTTTAACATGAAGAAAGGAGAAATTATCTGGAAAGCACTGCAATAAAAAATAGGAACCGGGCTGACATCATTTTAGCTTAATTTGTCAACATAGTAATATATCTCGCTATATTACTCCATTGACAAATCAATTACAGTTATAATGAAACTTTATACAATTTTACTTTTATTTAATTAGTTGCATCAATATGTTTCTTATTTTTTTCCCCTTTCTTTGCATCTGCATCATTAATGCTTCAAAGTGTAAATTATTGAGTGAGGTTAATTATTAGCAATGGTAACATACACAGCTTAATGCCCCCAAAGAGAAATATACAATGCACAATATTATAATGAATTCATCTTGCAATCTTGTCATGTTTTGCTGGTGAGTCATCATTCTCTTAAATAATAAAAATGAGAAGGAGACTAATCTCTTGCAATGCCATAGATGCTTTTTTTGGATAGATAATAGAGTGCCTGGTGTACTTTTATTGGGATGTTTTTACAAAAAAAAAAAAAAAAAGTCTTAATATTCCATTTCTTTCATTGGAGAAAAAAAAATGTGCTAGAATGCCAGGACAAAGAATATCCAGTACAAAGAATTATTGCATATTTGTGAAAGTGTCACAGGGTTTGGGAGTGCTAAATGCATGTGATGCATTTGACCAAGGGTTCTCACACTTCCCCTGCTGTTACCCACCTGACTCCTTCTCCAGAGCTGGTCCTGTGCAGGCCTCAGAGCATCTCTACAAACAGCTAGAAATCACTTTCACGAACCCGGAAGTAACTTGGAAGTGACTTTCTGGCTGCTTCTGGAGCCTGCAGTGGCCCAGGACAGCCCCAGTTGTGTCCAGAGGGCTCCAATTTGGTTGCAAGGGTTGGTGGGAGAGCCCAACCCAGAACCAACCGGGCAGATGCAGAGAAGTGGCAACAAGATGCAGGTATTTAGTTGTCCTCTGTGCTCCCTGAGGCATCTGGTGGGCCACTGTGAGATACAGGAAGCTGGGCTAGATGGGCCTTTGGCCTGATCCAGTGGGGCTCTACTTATATTCTTAGAATATCAAGTTCTGTTTTATTTACTTCATATTTACCTCAGAAATTTACCTCAGAATGCCAGATGCAAAGGAGTGGCAACAGGATGCAGGAACCTTGCAGACTTGTTGTCTTGGGAGCTCCCTGAGGCACTTGGTGGGCCACTGTCAGATACAGGAAGCTGGACTAGATGGGCCCTTTGCCTGATCCCATGAGTCTGTTCTTATGTTCTTATGTTCTTAGGATAGCAAATTATGTTTTATTTACCTCAGTGATGTCATTCAGGGGGAACGGACCAGAACGGGCGTTCCGGATCCTAACGGGCTCTGTGGCTGGTTCCGGGTTCCCGACAAGTGCCAATCAAAAGTGAGTTCCTGTTCCTAAATCATTTGAATGGTCCGTTCCCCCTGAATGACATCACTGGTCCCAATGCTAAAAAGTTTGGGAACCACTGCCCTTGTGTCATTCCCACTTCTATACCAGTGGGAGGGCAGTCTTCTTCCCCCACCTGGTGCTTGGTAAGGCTTTAGCAAGAGGAGTTGTGTGTGTGTGTGTGTGTGTGTGTGTGTGTGTGTGTGTGTGTGTGTGAGAGAGAGAGAGAGAGAGAGAGAGAGAGAGAGGTGGGAGTATGAAGGGATGAATTCAGCAGTGTGAAGTAGCTTCAGTTGGCTCACAGATGTTTCTCGACATTTCAAGAATAGCTTGGTTTATTTTGAGCCACGTTGATGCGAACCAAAAGGAGAGGGCAGCGAGATCTCTAATGACAGTGGCTACAAAGGCCTCAGGCCAGAGACTTTTCCACAACTTCTTAATTATACCCATTTTGGCTTCCAATATTAGAAATTGAACTGGAACCTTTTGCTTATGTATGCAGTCCACCACTGAATTCTGTTTGGGGCCCAACAAATTTCCCTTAAGATCTATTGACTTTTTTTTTTAGCTTTCCACTTCCTCCCCATTGCCTAATGCAGGGTTTCTCAAACTGTGGGTCATAAGGACATAAGAAGAGCGCCATAGAATCAGGCCAAAGGTTCATCTAGGGAGCACACAAGACAGCAAGATGCCACTCTCTTGTATCGGGCATTCTGAGGTAAATTTCTGAGGTAAACGTCTGCGGTAAATATAAGGTAAATCAGTGATGTCATCCGAGCACGCCAACTACCGGAACGCTCGGATGATTGACAGCCCTCCGCCCCTATGACGGAGGGCTGCCATGCCCCCCCCAAGCCTCACTGCGGCGGAATTGCTCCATTTTAGAGCGATTCCGGATGCAAGGGAGGGAGGGAGGGCCCAGCAGCAGCTCGCCCGTCCTCTGAAGCAGTGGCGCGGCCCGGGAGCTCCGCGGAACTAGCGGAATGGAGTACCGGGCCGTTCCGCCTGAATGACGCCTCTGCATTAATGTATTTTCCCACAAAAGAGTCGCACATTAGCTTGGACGTCAGATGAATTAACCATCCATGTGGAACATGAGAAAGCAAAGGACGCCCTACCCCCTCTTGTGTGCACAGAGCGAGCCATGATCCAGAACTATGCCGACATTTGTTTTACTCATGTGACCAGCCTGTGGTGAATTCACAGGGAAACCCTGGGGAAATGAACTTTGGCATTTCCCCTTCAAAAAGCAATCATTGTATCTTTCCCCCAAATTGGTATTCAGAATATAGGAATGACTTACCTAGTTACGATACCTTTGTTGGCATACAGATGTACAAACAATAACAGTAAGCAATAAATAAGACAACAAAAATACATAAGCCTTAGACCCAGTTTAACATTGGCTGGAGATCAGAGGGTCAGAAGGACAAAAGTTATATCATCATATAAGGGGCATCATCTTAAAATAATGTTAACTATGGTGTGTTGAATTTTGATAGTTCTTGTCAACTAGCTCTATGGTGGGAGAGCTCTATGGTGTTGTATTACTCGTTTGAGAAAAGTTGCTATTTGGATGAACATAGGAATTAAAAGAGGCTTGGAGAGCAGTTTCTGGGGGTGACTTTGATAACGGAAGTGGCTGACGGTGGAAATCAGATGTCAATAAATAATATTTGTCATTGCACTTGAGTTTCCCCGCCATGGCTATTAGCTCAGTTGATCTGGGTCAAGATGCTTTCCAAGCACAAATGATAGTGATCAGTCAAGCTGAGAACATGAACAAGTCCCAAAGTTTCCCAAACAAAACTAGGTCAAAGGTCCGAACTCCATGTGTTACATGCCGTTTGGGTTGTGGAGAGTGCTTTTTCAACAACGTTTTGCTCAGAAATGCGGGCCAGCACAAAGTGTTTACAACTGAAAATACTTAGGCATGAGAACCGGTCCCTCTCCAAGGGCGCAATCCTAAACTGAGTTAGGGTGGCATAAACTAAGCCAGCAAAGTTTGGCCAGCACCAAGGGCCACCATAAAATATGTTTGGACCACCCTTGGAGTCAGAGAGGCCAGCAAACAGACATGGGCTATCCTCCCTTACTCTGAGAGTAGTCCAAAAATGCTTTATGGTGGCCCTTGTGCTGGCCAAACTTTGCTGACTTTGGTTATGCCGGCCTAACTCCAGTTTAGGGTTGTGCTCAAAGTATAACTGATGGGAAGACCATGCCCTACTTACTGTCTAGTTAACTGAGTCTGAAACTGTGCTAGATTTGGTGGATCTTGGTCTGATCCAGCAAGACAATTCTGGTGTTAAGTCAAGTCAAGAAAGAAGACATTTCCTCAGATTCATTTGGCAGCCTCTACACAATTTCTGTTGCTTGCTGTACTCGTTTTACTTGGTCTGGGAGTCTTTAGAGACTCTCCTGGCATTTAGGAGACAATGAAAAATGGTTCTCTTCCTCAAACTCTGCAGTTTTAATATCCTGCCATTTAACTTAATCTGCCTGCTTTGGAATGAAAAAGCAGTTGGTAAATGGTGCAAAGTTTCCAGAAAATATCCACTATAATGGGTTCTGCCCAGCTCGGATCATGGGAAGATACAAAACTTTGGAAATGGAGAAATCCTTACTAATACGCAATAATTTTGGTAATCGTGTATAAGTACGTTAACATTTTTATTTCTTGGTTTACAATAGCTTCACTTCCCATTGCAATTCTTGAACTGGCTTACAAAATATGTAGAACCATGGCAATGTACATCAATACTACAACAAAGTGTAAAAGTCAACTATTGACGGATCGCACCGTTGCACCAGATCAAACTTGGTTGATCTGGCTGGATGCTGGATGTTGATGTGGCCGGCATATGAAGTGACCATGATGCATACACCAGATTTGTAAATAACACTTTTGCCAGCTGGGGTGAGGAGATGAGTGGCAGAACAGCCAATGTGCCCTCAAGCACTGAGCATGGAAGCCATGTACAGCCAGCTCTGCTATCACATGATCTGAAATTCCCCCTCCCCATGTACACTGGGGTTGAACAGACATCATGTTAAAGACCTGCTGAAGGTCACAAAGGCTGCAATCCTACTGTATGCACACTTTCCTGGGAGGAAGCCCTACGGAAAGCAAACGGGACTTTCCTCTGAGTAGGTATGTTGTGCCCACAGTGACACATGGCACTGCTGCATTGGCGCAAATTGGAGCATAGATTAAAATAACTAAGGGTATAATTCTAACCTGGAGTTATGCTGGAACAAGAGACTTGTGCCAGCTTCGAGAACACGACCAGCAACAGCCACTAGAAAAGACACTGTGCTGGGGTGAAGAGGGACAATTACTCTCCCCCTGATAAATATAAGAGGAACGCCACTTGTAAAAGTGGCATTCGCCTAGTTAGCAGGGGTTACCAGAAAGTAAAGGACACAACTGAAACAACCACACAGCCCGCCCCCTTTCCAGCATCCCATTCTCCCATATTTTCAATATGGCTGCTGTAGGTGCTTCGTGACCCACCTGAAATTGGCTTACGACCCACTGATGGGTCTTGACACATAATGTGGGAACCATTTATCTCAAGCAGCACAAGCAGCTGTAAACAGTGGTGGGATTCAAATAAATTAACAACCGGTTCGATGACATCATAGCCGGAGCAAAAAAAAACCCGAAGCCAGCCGAGGTAAGCGAGTGGGCAGGGCCCGGCCATTTAACAACCGGTTCTATAGAACCTGGGCAAACCCCCTGAATCCCACCACTGGCTGTAAAGCCCTTGCAGTTCTCTCCTACTTTACCAGCTTCACCCACATTCTCCATCACTTTTCTACAGCAGTCTGAACAGATTCATGCTGGGGACCTGCAATGACTAAAGGTTTGCCTGTCTAAATGAGCCACCTTACCTAAGAACATAAGAAGGGCCCTGCTGGACCAGGCCAAGGGCCCATCTAGTCCAGCTTCCTGTATCTCATAGCGGCCCACCAGGTGCCCCAGGGAGGCATGAGACAACAAGATGCTTGGATCCTGTTGCTACTCCCTTGCACCCAGTACTCTGAAGTAGCCTACTACCAATGTAAGGAGGCTACAACCCATCATTGCCTATAGCCCACGATGGACTTTTCTTCCAGAAATTTGTCCAATCCCCTCTTAAAGGCATCCAGACCAGATGCCACCACCACCTCCTGTGGCAGAGAGTTCCACAGATTAACTACCCGATGGGTTAAAAAGTACTTCCTTTTATCTGTTTTAACTCTCCCAACCCTCAGTTTTAGCAGATGCCCCCTGGTTCTGGTATTACCAGAAGCAAACTCTGGAGGAATCAGAGGAAAAACAAACAAACAAAAAACATCTGCAATCATTTCAAAGAGCACTAGAAGAGTGTCAGAAAGGTTAGCAAAAATGTATCTAGCATGGTGGTGATGAGTGATATCACATGTCTCTGAATGAGTCCCTGGACTTCAATAGGTATTGTCCAAAGGGAAACACCAGCTCAGCATTATTGGTGGACAAGGTACCCTGTGGCAGAGAATGGGAGCCAACTAGCAAATCATGCAACAGGCTTTAGGAACAGGACAGCAATTGCAGAAGTGTTGGGTATCTCCCATGCTTACTAGTCAAAGAAATAAAAACAAGCACTGTTTCTCTCTGGTTCGCAACCATGGCTAAAATGTAATTAGCAGATTTTTTTTGTTTAATAAAAAAAGTTCGGTAAAACCATCGCACCACCACAACTATTCAATCAGAAACTGCTGATTGAACATATATAAGCACAGTCAAAGCCTTTATTTAAATAGGGGTTACAGTCCTAATAAAACACAAAGGGAAAAAGGGGCAGAGGGCTACTAGACAGGTAATGAAAGAAAAAATTAAACTCATCCAATTACATCTGGGGGAAAATCCATTACCTATAGCAGTAAGAGGACAGCCCCGGGAAAATTCAGATGCAAAACTAATAATGAAGGCACACTGTCCTTTCAACAGATTCTAAATGAGCTCTAATTTTCTTACATCCACCATTCCCAAACTATATAAATTTCAACTAAGCAGAAAAAAGTGACATGCTAGCACAATTGTTATTCCAAACAGGCACAGCTGCTTGCTCACCTTAATTAGACTTAATCCCAAAAGGAAGCCAATCTTTCCTGATTTCCTTCAATGAGATCACCCGATTTGCCTCAACTTTTCGTTTCTAATAGGTTCTGCCCTAACCTTTCAGCGATTGTCATTTTTTTTTTTTGACATTCTAATGGAAATTGAAAAGCCGTAGTTCACCAAGCCAACTGATTGTTGGAGTTTTCCTAAAATGTCAAAGAATTAAGGAGGGTGGAGAAGTGGGTGCACAAGCAAGCAAGTGGGCAGCCATCTTGCACGGCAAAAGATACTTGCCGGAATGGAATATCGTTTGGCGTCGTTCTTCGATTTGGCCAGCAGGTTTGGCTTTATGGGAGATTCCAAGGGTTCGCAGAGAATGCCACTTGATAACAGGCAGCTGACTCTGTGGGTTGGCCCCATTAAAACAAAACAAAACAAAACCCACAAAGTTTGATGGGATAGCTGGCAATGTAAGAACTTGGTTTGTGTCGTTTGATCCGACTTCACTCGCTCGCAAAAGCAAGTTGTCGTGTGACACTGCAGTCTGCAAGTGAGGAACATGAGGGTGTGGCCCAACTCCAAATGAGGCAGGAACCCAAAAGTGGCAACGTCTGCAGTGCCACGTTCAGCTGGCGCAAGAGTGGTTCTGGGTGGGGGGGAGGGCAGGAGGGAGGGGGGAGGAACTGGGTGGGGGTGGGGTGCCCGGATGCATGCCGGCCCGGAGAAGGGGGCAGAGCTGGGATGCGGCTGTTAGGCCACATCCAAGCCTCTGTGCCCAGGCAGCATGGCCCTGATTCGGGTCATGCGGCTTGCTCAGAGCTGCATCTGCTAAACAGCAGGCGCAGATCTGAGCAAGCCCACGCAGAAGCCATTCTTCCATCCTTGCTGTTCCGGTGCAAATTAAGATAGCACCCTTAGCAGCACATTTGGTTATTTACCAAGTAGCTCCATGCTTATCCACAGATTGTACAGCCGCCAGCCATCGAATGCAGCAAAAATGTAGCAGGATGGGCAAAAATATACAAATTTGTGGGGAGGGGTTGTCCAGGAGAGCCACTCCACATGGCCAGCACTACGCACCACTTGCATTGCTTGGAATTTTTTTTTTTTGCTAGTATTTATATACCACCTTTCTTTGGCCATTAGATTGCTCCTCTGGCTTTAATTCAAGGCGGTTTACATAGGCAGGCTTTATTTCTCTAAACCCCTTTCAAGGGTTTTTACAAATTACAAAGAGGTTCTGTCTTTCAAGAACTACAACAACATACAGATGGAACTTTCGTGGTCTAGTCCTTCTTTCTGGCCGCACGATTTTACACATCGTAGCCATTTGAAGTGCAGCCTTGTGGCCCAGTGATATTTTAAGATAATTGAGGAATGTGGACAAGTCCTGAGAAATCTTCAAATGCATTGCACATTCGAAGAAAGGCTGACAGGCATCTGGGCAAAACAGAAATATCCAAATACAGAACAAATGTCCCTTTGGGGAAGAAAACTGGTGGTCATTCTGGGACTAATTGGCTGCCATGTCAGCCCTGCTAACCTGGCCCTTTCAGGGAGATGTCAGTGATGCTTGTTTGGCTTGAGCTCAGAAACAAGCTTCTGGTGCTTGTAATGCTCATCTCAAACGAGAGGTGAGCTCTGAGTCAGAACCCTTCTCTAGCTCAGACTGAAAAGAAAGTGAAGAAAATACCTTGCTCATTCTTACCAGTCCTCCAAACCTCTCACAGGAACGTAAGAAGAGACCTGCTGAATCAGGCCAAAGGCCCATCTAGTCCAGCTTCCTGTATCTCACAGTGGTCCACCAGATGCCTCAGAGAGGATGCAAGACAACCAGATGCCTGCATTCTATTGCCACTCCCTTGCACCTTGCATTCTGGGGCACCTCCCTTATGAAGAAAGACTGCAGCGTTTGGGGCTCTTCAGCCTAGAAAAAAGGCACCTGAGGGGGGACATGATCGAGACATACAAAATTATGCACGGAAGGGATAGAGTCGATAGAGGGATGTTCTTTTCCCTCTCTCAAAACACCAGAACCAGGGGGCATCCGCTAAAACTGAGGGTTGGGAGAGTTAAAACAGATAAAAGGAAGTACTTTTTTACCCAGCGGGTAATTAATCTGTGGAACTCTTTGCCACAGGTGGTGGTAATGGCATCTGGTCTTGATGCCTTTAAGAGGGGATTGGACAGATTTCTGGAAGAAAAGTCCATTGTGGGCTATAGGCAATGATGGGTTGTAGCCTCCTTACATTAGTAGTAGGCTACTTCAGAGTACTGGGTGCAAGGGAGTGGCAACAGGATGCAAGCGTCTTGTGTCTCGTGCCTCCCTGGGGCACCTGCTGGGCCGCTGTGAGATACAGGAAGCTGGACTAGATGGGCCTTTGGCCTGATCCAGCAGGGCTCTTCTTATGTTCTTATGTTCTTATTCTGAAGTAGCCTACCTCTAACACAGGGCGCAGTCCTAAGTAGCACCGGACTGGCAAGGCCGATGGGCCAGCGCCATATCCGATGCTACTTAGGAGAGGCTGGAGCCTCCCTGCGGCAAGGGAGCACGCACTCCCTTATAATAGGGGAGGCTCCAGCCTCCGGTATGTTCTCCTCGGATCCGCGCCCGCTAAAGAGCGGGCACAGATCCAAGGAGACTGCGTGGCCCGAATTGGGGCCACGCGGCTTCGCAGATGGCATTAGGATGTGGCTGTATGGCCACCTCCCAAGCCCGCCCATGTCCCACCCACATCCCGCCCCCGCCTCCCTCCCTCCAATCCCTGTGCCACCTCAGCACGGAGCCTCCCTCGCGCTGTAAAGTATGTTTGGACCACTCTTGGGGTCAGAGAGGCCAACACAGAGATTTGCGCCATCCTCCCTGACTGTGAGAGTGGTCCAAACACGCTTTACAGTGTCCCTTGTGTCGGCCACACTTTGCCGGCCTAACTGTGCCGGCCTAACTCCAGGATTGCGGTCTGTGTACTGTGTACCTTTGGCTAATTGCAGTTTAGGTTTAAAGCCCGGGGGATTTCTTAAAACAAAGTTGCTTGCAAAACTCCTCCTTGATGCTGGGGGAGCACTCATCTCTCCTACAAAGGAGATCTCCATCTTTTGCCTGCTCCAGACTTAGGGATCTTTTCCCCTCCACACCAAGTCCTGTTAGGAGTGGTAATTGGAGTTCAGTGCAGTGTGTGAAAAATAGGAGCTCAGCCTGGAGAATGAGAAAAACGGCCATTTCATTCTCCAGGTATGCCGAGTTTTATTTTGCTACCGACTGATGTAATTTGAGCAGATCTATTTGGCATTTCAGCTCCAATACATTTCCATCCATCACATTATTACAAAATGACTAAACAGTGGGTGGTTATGAGAGATCACTATTGGAACAAGCTTACAGATCGGTTTTATTACCATCCCATTGTGCAAACAAACAGCTTATATCTCTCCATACATATTTATAGACCATCGGTACTTTTATCCTGAGTAATTCTAATGTGACGAGGAGCTTCAAACTAACAACCAGCTTCAGTGTGAGATCTTCACAGCTAGAGAAGGAAGCAGCTTCAAGGATAATGATAAAAGAAAGGAAATTTTTGACTTCCTAGAAGCCCAAACCAATCACATTGCCTGCCACAGTAAGCCGATTGTGTTCTTCAGTTGTGCTAATGCAACTGATTGACTGCAAATGTTTTGGTTTTGTAATTCAAAGGGCAGAGAAGCTTTTGGCATGCAAGACATATACGGTACTGTCCACAAGGCAAAAAAAGGCAAATGCCCATTCGATATACAAGAAATATTGCGTTTGCTTTGTATATGTTTCATGCTTCGTCTATGAGGGTGCAATCCTAACCTGGAGTTAGGTCAGCACAGTTAGGCCAGCTACGTTTGGCCGGTACAAGGGCCACCATAAAGTGTGTTTGGACCACCCTTGGAGTCAGGGAGGATGGCGCACATCTCCCTGACTCCGGGAGTGGTCCAAACATGCTTTATGGTGGCCCTGGTGCCACCCAAATTTTGCTAGCCTAACTTTGCTGGCCTAACTCCAGGTTAGGATTGCCCTGTAAGACATTGTTTTAATACTGTATTAAACCACATTCAGTCCCCTCACTGGAAAAAAAGGTGGAGTAGAAATATTTTAACTGACTGACTGACTGACTGACTGACTGACTGACTGACTGACTGAATGAATGAATGAATGAATGAATGAATGAATGAAAAAATCTTGGTTGCAGGTGCACATGTCGGATTCTATTCCTTTTCCTGGCCTGGACCCACACCGTTTCTCTCCTGAAGTATGGAGAGATGTATGCTGCAGTATGTCCAAGGAACCCATTGGTGACCCAGCGACAAATTGAGCAGATGATCCCCAGTTAGACCACTGATAGGTCTAGAGTGGGTGTGGCTGTCCAGCCTATCAGACCGGAAGGGTTTCTACCCCTATCTTGGTGGCATGCCAGAGGTCAAAACTGGTGCCTTCTCCAGCCAATGGAAGTGCCTTCCCAGGGTGCAGAGATCGGTCATTGGCTGTTCAGCAGGACAATCAAACAGAACCTCTCCCTTCAGAGGCAGGTTGGGAGCAGCCTTTGTGGCTTGCTGGTGATGTGGGAGGACCCCCCAACCCCGTGATTCTCCCAGAAACCATCATGCTTCTTCCTGGCTCCCCAGCCATGCTGAAACCACAAAGCTTCTCTCCTGGCTGGAGGCCAACAGCCCAGCCATGCTGCAACCACCACACTCCTTTACCTTAACAGTGCAAGCCTGAACCATTGAAGACCCTTGTAATCAGTGATGTCATGCAGGGGGTACACGGGGGTACACGAGTACCAGTTCCTAGGATTACGGCTGGCCCCGCCCATTCACCTGCCCACTCGTTGACTCCGCCCTCTGCAACGTTTGAATTTCCTGCACGTTTGAGTTGCCTGCACATTCTCAGAGCCAGGCAGGCAGGCAGGCAGTGAGCAGAGACTTGCCTTGCCTTGCCACTGAAAAATGAGCTGCTGTGGGGTTTTGGAACTGTTGGGTCACTTTAACATGATGCCAGGCCTCCTTCACATATTCTGGGGGTGCTGTGGAATACTGTTGCAACTGTTGGGTCAGTTTAAAATCGTCTGAAGGCTTTTTTCATGTCACTTCCTGCCACGACATCACTTCCGGCTTATGACGTCACTTCTGGTGGGCGGGTCCCGACACGTGCCAATCAAAAGTGAGTACCTGTTCTTAAATCATTTAGATGACACCACTGCTTGTAATGTAGCACAGAAACCAAAGTAGAATAATAGAAGTCCTGGCAACAGTAAAAGCTTTAACTCTTGGTGAGAAAACACTTTCTGGCTCAAGTCAAATTGTTACCCCATTGTGGTTATTTTGGCCTATAGGTAAAATGGTGATCGCTGTGCTCATGGTGGTCAGATGGAGGCAAGACCTGGAACGGTAAAAGGGAAAAGACTAGGATGTAATGGGAACAAACGTGTACAAGCCTAACTCCATTTTGAAAGTTCTGAGCTGCTATTCTGCAAAGGAGGTCAACAAAGGTGAACCTCTAGAGACAGCAAACCATTAAGAAATGGCACCAAAAGGCATTCCAAAGTCTCCCACCCTCAGGGTCTTGTAATGCAAATCTAATGTCTGACAAAAGAACATTGTGAGAACCATTTTAGCCTAAATCTATTCTAATCTGCCCAGGAGCTAAACTAACCTGAAAAAGTCTTTTTTTGGACTAAGCCACTGGTTTCCCACCAGAGTTAAAACAGCAATCTTATCATTCAGATGCAAACAACTCCCAGGTATCCAGGTGATTAGATCAAGGAGGGGAGGGGAAAATTCTAACTCTTAAATTTTGTGTCTTCCTGGAAGTACTTACCACATAGATAACTGTGTCTCAAGCAATCAATTGTGTTAAACACTTGTGAAATGTCTCCTGTCTGCTTTTGCGTGCCAACCTATTGTAATCTAAATGTGCCTATGTCTGCATCTCCTTGACCCTTCATGGGGTCACACCAGTGGGGAGGGGGAACACCAGCAAGGGAGACTACCAATCAAATGTCTCACATCACCAAAGTTGGCCAATAGCAAGTTGCCAATGTTCCAATTCCACATTTGCATGTTCAAATGTATAACTGACCAAACCCAGATATAAAAATCGCACAAGTTCTGTGGTCTCCTTGGAAAACGTATTACACTTGTGTCCGTTTTACTGATGCCCTACACATGAGTAAAATGTATTTCTCTTCCTGCAACATTGAAGTCCAGCTGGCATTCTTCCGTCCACGTGTCTGAATTTCCTTTGGTGAGCACTCATAGAAGGGAAGTATCTGGGCTTGTAGGGCAGTCTTGGGTTGAGAGAGGTTGCTTCTTTGGAGGGCAGAGGGAACGCAGGCCGGGGAAATGAGTTCTGCAAAACTTCTTTGACAGGTCAGAGCTCCTTTAACCAAAGACGGGCGTGGATCCTGGAGAGCCCGAGTTTGTTCAGGTGCTCTCTCAGAAAACACTGGTGAGCTTTCAACCCCATTTCAGAACCCCCTGTGGGGTACATGATGTGGATTTACATGGACCTTTGCTCCGAATCAGCAGGGTTATGATGCACTTGTTTTTATGAGCTCCCTGGTGGGCAGGACTGCCGGTTGCATTCAGCCAAGTTTTTTCAGCCTCTGTTAGACAAATGCAGAAACTTTCTTCTGCATAGCATGGATTTTCTATAAAGGAGGGGGGAAAGCCCCATTCTCTCTCTCTTTTTGGCAAGATAAGGAATATTTTTCTCTCTGTTTCAGACGGCTTTTCTTCAGATTCAGAGAAAACATGACTTCTCAGCAATTTTTTTTCTCAGCTTGTAGTTTTAGTTAGTAGTTCTAAATTAGCAAATATAAAGAAATGATGACTGCAGAGGTTTTTTTTCATATCTTCATGTATTTTTATCTTTCACCGAGTTTTAATTTGTATATACAGAGATTGCATTGTTATTGTTAGTCTCTTAACACTTTTGCACAGCAGGAACTGAAGCAAACTTCACAAGAGCACAGTTTTATTTGGGTGGCAATGTGGCAGGAACTCTGGGTGCAAAGTTTGGCTTCCTGAAGAGATAAGGGCTCAGTCATCACTGAAGGGCAATCTAAGAGCACAATCCTAACCAGGAGTTGGGCTGGTATAAGTCAGGCCAGGAAACTTTGGCCAGGACAAGGGTCACTGTAAAGTATGTTTGGACCGCTGTCAGAGTCAGAGAGGCCAGCACACAGACATGTGCCATCTTCCCTGACAGAGAGTGGTCCAATCACACTTTATGGTGTTCCTTCTGCTGGCCAAACTTTGCTGGCCTAACTGTGCCAGCCTAACTCCAGATTAGGATTGCTCTCTAAATTTAGACTGCACAACTTTAGTGTGCATGTGAGGGGTACACATCTGCCTGCTTTTCTCCACCCAAAAAATACATCCTCCACACAGAAGAGTAGACATGAAGATGAATTATCCTAGTTGAATGGTCTCACTGACATGTTGTTGTTGTTTTATAAAGGGCGCAATCCCAACCTGGAGTTAGGCCGGCACAGTTAGGCCAGTAAAGTTTGGCCAGCAGAAGGGACACTGTAAAGTGTGCTTGGATGACTATCAGAGAGGCCAGTGCACAGATGTGCCATCCTCCCTTACTCCGAGAGAGGTCCAAACATGCTTTATGGTGGTGGCCCTTGTGCTGGCCAAACTTTACTGGACTGTGTTGGCCTAACTCCAAGTTAGGATTATGCTCTAAGAAATATTCCACCCTGTGAACTTCTGCTGGCCATCTCTAGTGGCACAGACCAGTTCAGCATCTCTGAGAGAACTAAATGTAGTTTGATAGATTGCACAGACATAGAGCCATTCATGCTGGCCATATGCTCTGCTGACCCATCTTCAACTTAGGTCAATTTAGGAATTGTGCAGGAGGTGTGGTCCAGAAGAAAAGCTGCTCAAAGACTACCTGAAGCTGAGGAGGCACAGCCTAAGACATGTTCTGGAGGAGAGACCAGAAAAGTAACTGAGAGCAGAAACCTAATCTGGAGTTAGGCCAGCACAGTTAGTCCAGCAACGTCTGGACCACACAAGGGCCACCGTAAAGCGCATTTGGACCACACTCAGAGTCAGGGAGGATGGCGCACATCTGTGTGCTGGCCTCTCTGACTCCAAGAGTGGTCCAAACATACTTTAGGGTGGCCCTTGTGCCAGCCAAACTTTGCTGGACTAACTGTGCCATCCTAATTCCAGGTTAGGATTGCGCCCGGACACACTGTAGTGACTCTTGGTGGCAGAAGGGAGTCGCTATTGGGCACTGCCATGGGAGAGCAGTTGGGAAGTTGAGAATATCAGTGATGTAACAGCTGGAAAATCTCCTACCAATGCAATCTGTATGGCTTGCCTTGAAAAGCTCAGAGTGTTCCTGCAGCTAAGCAGAAGCTGGCTCCACTACTGAATGATAACTTGAAGGGTTCCCTATACAAAGAACGGCATTGTAAAGAATCTTGGTGAAACACATTATTGTACACATTAATACAGCAGCTAGACTTGTCTATGCACAGATGTGGAAACATGCAGAGGTACCCATAATAGAAATGTTAATACCAAAAATTTATGAAATGGTAGAGATGGATATACTAACAGAAAGAATGAAAAATGGTGAAGTAGATAGAATTAATAATATTTGGAAAAAAATATTTTATGCATGGTTATATAGACAGTGAAATAAGCTGTAACATAGATATAAATTAATTGTTTTTAGAAATAGATTTGTCATGCTAATGAATAGGATATTGGATGATGAGAAGATATACTAACCAGATGTGTATTCATAAGTGTAAAATTGCTGAGAACCAACAGATAATAATAATAATAATAATAATAATAATAATAATAATAATAATAATATACTGCCTTTCTTAGTCATTAGATTGCTCCTCTGACTTTAATTCAAGGTGGTTTACATAGTCAGGCTTTATTTCTCTAAACCCCTTTCAAGGGTTTTTTTTTTTACAAATTACAAAGAAGTTCTGTCTTTCAAGAACTACAACATACAGATGGAACTTTCATGGTCTAGTCCTTCTTTCTGGCCGCACGATTGCCTTCCTGCTGGCTGATAGATGGCTTCTCTGCTCCCACCAAAGAAGCAGCTGGCCCAGCACAACTCCTTTCTCACAGCTGGAGACAGCTCAGCTCTAATCAGTTGCACTTCTCAAGGTCTGCCGCTCACGGAAGCTTCCGGTGATCTCGAACTGGCGACCTTCGGATCTTATCTTCAGGCAAACGGAGGCTCTAACCCTCTCGGCTAAACCTCCTGCCCTAATGTTTCACCCTTTGTACTCTTATCCCGATGTATCTCCCTTCCCCAACCCTAACTGAAATATTAAGTAAAAAAAAATTATTGTAAATAAAAAAAAGAAGAAGAAAGCAGGAGCTGGAGCAGGAAGAAGAGGAGGAAGCTGGGTGGTTTAACCCCCTCCCTTGTCCACATCTGAGGCTGTTTTGCTGTTGGTGACCCCTCAGTCTCCATCCTGGACCTTCCCCCTTTCCACCTGGCCACAGAGACTGTCGTGTATATTGGGTTCCATGCTCTCGAAACTCAGACAGGGCAGGTACAGCTGGAACCGTGATTGCAACAGGCAACAGTCAGAACTGAACTGAAGGGCCACAGTCGAACCCCTGTATGATGTTAACTCCACCCCCTGCTTTCCCACTTTTCAGGATTCATGCAGCTCAGGGCTCCTGATTAGCTCCACCCCTCCAGCCTGCTTGCTCAGGCTTAACCCCTGAGCAATACAGTGGGTATTGGCTTTCCTGGGTTCCATTTGCTCCTAGCTTGCTGTACAGTGTTGGATTTTTCCCCCTAGTTACTGATACTCCAGTTACCCCAATTATCCAGCCACCGATATTTAAAGCTGATCCTCAGAGCTAACTAGATGTTATGAGGGAAGTGGGCCAATGCACAGCCTTTTCAATGGTGGTTTCAACACTAAGGATCTTCTTTCCTTTGGAGGTCCACATGGTCCTCATCTTATACATGCTCAAGTATCAAGGTTGGTTTTTTTATAGGCTTTGAGGCAGTGGTGTCATCCAAATGATTTAGGGACAGGTACTCACTTTTGATTGGCACTTGTAGGGGTCCGCCCACCGGAAGTGACGTTGTAAGCCGGAAGTGATGTCATGTTTGTTGCCATGGATGTGATAATGTTTGTAATAACTTCAGCTTGTGGTTAGTGTTGATTTAACTTCTATTGCTTTGCTTTCTAGAGATGTGTATATTTTGTTTCAACAGTTCCCTGGTTAAATAGCAGGGGCCAGCTTCAAGTGGGCGGGGCCAGCTCAACTTCTAGGAACCGGTACTCGCATAGTGGTGCGTAGTGGGTGCATGACATCACTGCTTTGAGGTTATTGGATTAATTTTGCTGGTGATCAATTTGATTTTGCTAGTTCAGATGGTTCTGTTGCTTTATTAATGCTGTTCTGTTTTAATTCTGCTGATTTTTTTTAAAAAAAAACATATTGTCATTTTTTATTGCAAGCTGTTTCGTGTTGCAAGTGGCAAAAAAGTGGAGTAATTTAAAACAAAATAAAAATGAGGACGTCATACCATATATTGCGTTAATCTAGAAGAGTGGTTCTCAAACTTTTTTGACCACTTTTTAGAATGATGTTCTAGGATCCACCAGAAGTGATGTCATTACCATGGAAGTGATGTCATAGCCAGAAGCCGCCATAATCAAGCAGGAAGTGCCGTCAGTGTGAAGTCATCAAAAGACACTCCTAAAATGCAAACTGCATTCTTGGACAAAAGCAATTGCACAACCATGAAATATCTCACTTGAAAATTCAAACGGTTAACACTCACAAAGGGAATATAGCAAGAGTAAGATCTGCAGTTTCCAAGATGGCTGCTCCCATCTTTCCATGACCCACTTGACATCAAGCGCAATTCTAACCTGGAGTTAGGCTGGCACAGTTAAGCCAGCAAAGTCTGGCCGGTGCAAGGACATCGAAAAGTATGTTTGGACCACTCTCGGAGTCAGAGAGGCCAGCACACAAACGTGTGCCATCTGACTCCGAGAGTGGTCCAAACATGCTTTACGGTGTCCCTTGTGCCGGCCAAACTTTGCTGGCCTAACTTTGCTGGTCTAACTTCAGGTTAGGATTGTGCGCATCAGGTAGTGACCCACCAAGTGGGTATCAACCCACAGTTTGAATAACACTGACCTAGACATTACAAGGAAGAGGCAGGAAGAAGACTTCATTGAATGACCTGCACTCCGGTTGACAATTTTAAAGTCTCCTATGCTGGTCACTCAAAACATAAACAGCCAAGTTTGTCTTCCGCCAGAATCCTGTACTTTCGTTTTTTGGCACGGCATATTGTTCTAATTTGATTGTAGAACTGTTTGCCGGTGGAATGTGGACAGTCAACTAGACCGTGAAATGTAACCTTGTATTAACTGGCAAATGCATAATTGCATGTGACCCACCATCCACCCATCCCTGGTCTCCCTTATCATGTCGGCTTGTCCCCTTCGTTACTTAGGCTAAATACTCTGTCACAGAAAGCACCATGTGTGTGTCTACAGAACCTTGAGAGGGATAAACAGAGCCCAGCGTGTCATGCAGGATCAAAAGGCCATCTGGCAGCATCCCTTGTGAGCGAGGTTAATGTTGCATTGGGAAAGTTCAAGGAAGAGATATTAATATGGGCCTTCTTTTCCCTGTGTAGTCTCTCATATCTCATTAGCAATATCTTCCCCCGTTAGCACATTAACACCATTCCTTTGTTATTGTATTAGCATTCATATCATATCAGGACATATTGTTCCCTAATACAACGTTGCAGTCGTATCGGATTAGCAACTTTCATATCAAATTAGGGGAAACCGAGATTAAGAAGGCATTCTGATTCAATTAGCAAGGTGGCAGAATCCCTCTCTTTCCAAGGCACTTCCTTGCGTGGTCCTAAACGGCAACTAAATGAGATGCCTTGGCAACAAGCTTTCCTTCGTTCCTCACAGTTCTCCGTGGCCTATGCACATTGTCATTTTATACTAAGGGTGCAATCCTAGCCTGGAGTTAGGCTGGCACAATTAAGCCAGCAAAATTTGCCCAGCACAAGAGACACCATAAAGTATGCTTGGACCACTCTCGGAGTTAGAGAGGCCAATACACAGACGTGAGCCATCCTCCCTGACTCCAAGAGTGGTCCAAACACCACTCCCTTGTATCTGGCATTCTGAGGTAAATTTCTGAGGTAAAATTCTGAGGTAAATATGAGGTAAATGAAGCAGTCTGGCCAGCACAAGGGACATTGTAAGGTATGTTTGGACCACTCTTGGAGTCAGAGAGGCCAGCACACAGACGTGCACCATCCTCCCTGACTCGGAGAGCAGTCATGAAAAAGGTGGGTATTCATACAAGGCCTCATCCCCAGGCCATGCGGCCCCGATTCAGGCAGCGCTGTCTCCTTGGTTCAAGGAGCCAATCAAGGAGCACATTGGGGGGGCTGGTTGCCCTCAAGTCGCCCTGTGAGCTGCATTGGATGCAGCAGAGCTGGTCTTAAGCCAATGTGACCAATGCCATCACATCGGACCTGCGCTTTGGGGGCCCCCGCACCCGTGCAGTGAGCATATGGCTTGCTGCTGCAGTCAGGCTCTCTTAGGATTGTAGGTCAGTGGGGCCAGCAGAGCAGCTTTGCCTTGGGTCCTCTCAGCTGCCCCAGCTTCTGAAGTTGCCCAAAATGGGCCTCCTGGAAGCAATTGGCAGTGACGTCATCCTGTCACCACCAACTATTTCCAGGTGCCACACTTTGTGTGTGTCACCACAAGTGCTCTTCTTGGTGAGTGGGGGGCCCTGTGGGGAGTGTGGGGGGCCCCACAGGAATGCCCCGCATTGGGCCCTGCCACTCCTAGAGCCGGCCCTGGGATGCAGCGCAAGTGCGCTGGCCTGCCTGCTTCAGTGCAGCTTAGGATTGGGCTGCCCATCATGAGAGCTTGGAAGCCTTTGGAAATCTCGGGTGTGATGTCTTCCCCTCCCAAGCATCCTTCCAGAGCTTTCTATTGTGTGTGTTAATAATGTGCTCATCTCCCTAAGCATCCGTCTCAGTTGCTTTATCTTGTGCCTGGACTGAACCAACCTGGGGGCACGAGCCTGGCCAACTTTCCATCGCTGCCCTAGCTGTGCCAATGGGGCAGGTGCTGCATCCTGCAGTGGAGCCACCTCAAAGGAAGGGGATGTTTGTCCCCTTACCTGGGAGTTGCATTGCCCTGACCCCCCCCCCCAAACTGGAAAGCCAGTTAGGATTGCACCCTGAATCGGTACTGAAAGAAGGCTCACAGATAACCATGCCTGGGGACACCATGGCTGTCACCAGAGGCAGATCTAAGGGAGGGCAAAGCTCTAAGTTTTGCAAGAAGCCTTACCTTGCAGTGGAAATCACTCCTCTCCTGCACCGTTTTAGCCAATCCTCACAGGGAACAGCAACATCTTGGCATTGCTTACTGGCTACAGCAGCATGGGAGAGGCGGGATTTACATGACAGGGTAAGGCTCCTTGCAACACTTGGAGCTTTGCCCTCCCTGTAGATCCGCCTCTGGCTGTCACTCTCTATGTCCCGCTACAAGCCTCTGTTTGCTCACCCTTTTCCTGCTTGTGCATTTCATGAGGTGGGAACCCTGTGGTGTTAGACACCCAAAGAACCTTACCCACAATGGAAACGCCCCTTTCCTTTCCTAACAAGGGGCTGTAATTGGCAGCAAACGGGATGATTTCGAATGTGTTTCCAAGTAGGAACTTGGTGTAATGACCTATAAATATTCCACGTTATTAACCAAGTAATCAATTATCTGGTCTCTCTGGATGTCTTGCTCATTTACACCTTCCCCCTTGATATAGCACAGTGGTATAATTTAAATGCAACTATTATAATTGCCATTTTGGTCTGTTTGTGTTTGTTTTTGCAGGCTGGCTGAATGCTGAAGAGCACTGAGATGTGCACGCGTATTGGCACTGGAACTGGAAAGTTCATAGCCAACAGGTTTTGTGCACTAGTAAGTCATTATTCCAAAGGATGTGGAGGTGAAAGGGTTACGATGCTGGGCTTTGGTAAAGAAGCTAGAGGCATCTGGTGCTCAGCCCTGGGTACTGCTAGCTAAAACAGCAGCATCCAGGAATGCTTTAAATGCAAATACTGGGCTGTGAATGATGGACTGCATATTTTGCAGGGGGATAATGTTCCCAGCTTACTAGAGTGGACCGTTCGCCCTGTCTGCAGCTGTAACAGATACACCTACAAAGAAGGTAAGAACCATTCTGTATAGAAAAGGTCCCTCTAGCCCAATATTATTTTTCCAGTAGCAGGGACCTGGGTGAAGCTCACAAACATAAGGACATAAGAAGAGCCCCACTGGATCAGGCCATCTAGTCCAGCTACCTGTATCTCACAGCGGTCCACCAGATGCTTCAGGGAGCAAAGACAACTATACACCTGCACCTCATTGCTACTCCCTTGCATCTGGTATTCTGAGATAGCTTACTTCTAAAGTATGGAGGTTGCACTACCCATCATGGCCTGCAGCCTGCAATGTTTTTTTTTCCTCCAGAAATCTGTTTCTCCCCTCTCCTCTCCCCCGCTGCAATTAGCCATCCTTAGCCATCATGGCCAACAACTTCTGAAAGACCTCTCCTCTCTGAATCTCTCTAATCATTTTTAAAGCCATCTAATCCACTGATTAAGATCACATCTTGTGGCAGTGAGTCCCATCTGCTTTTTTGAATGCCCATCAGCAGTGGTGTAGCTAAGGAGGTGCAAGGGGTAACAAATGCAC
This sequence comes from Lerista edwardsae, assembly GCA_029204185.1. Taxonomy (NCBI): domain Eukaryota; kingdom Metazoa; phylum Chordata; class Lepidosauria; order Squamata; family Scincidae; genus Lerista; species Lerista edwardsae. The sequence continues at coordinate 9,970 of JAJKFI010038698.1, read as the reverse complement.
CAGGCGACAAGCTTTAGGGGGGGGGGGCAACAAGCTGAGCTTGACATTCATGGCCAAAATTGTGAAAACCTTGCTAAGTATGAATAATATCATCATGTTATATATCTTTAGAAAGGTAATTTAACTCTGAATGCAATGAAACAAACCACATTGGAATATCAAAAGTTAGGGCTAATTAACTGAAAGCCTATTTATTTACATAATAAATTAAATTTGATTTAATTGTGGAGCATGGGGGTACAAAATTTTCTTTGCTCCCACTGCCCTTTGCTATGCCACTGCCCTTTGCAATTTCCCTTTGCTATGCCACTGCCCATCAGGGAGATAAAGTAGGGCAGCGTTATTCAAACTGTGGGTCGGGACCCACTTGGGTCATGACCTGATGTTAAGTAGATCGCGGAAAGCTGGGAGCAGCCATTTTGGAAACTGCAGATCTTCCTCTTTTTATATTCATTCTGTGAGTGTTAACAGTCTGAATTTTAAAGTGAGGTTTTTGTTTGTTTGTTTGTTTGTTTTTGCCAATTTGCATTTTAGGAGTGTCATTTTATTATGTTACAATGACAGCACTTCTTGCTTGATGACATCACTTCCTGCTGCAACACCACTTCCCGGTCGATGACATCACTTCTGGTGGGTCCCATTCTAAAAAGTGCCATTCTAAAAGTGCCATTCTAAAAAGTGCCGTTCTAAAAAGTGGGTCATGTCCTAAAAAGTTTGAATAGCACTAATGTAGTGTTCAAATCTGTCAATAAATATAAATAATGTTTAGGCTGAAATCCTATGCACTCTCATTTCGAGTAAGTCCCCTTGGGTACAGAGGGACTTACTTTTAAGTAAACATGAATAAGATGGTGCTGTAAGTAGGATGCCCAACCCTCCAGGATTGACTTGGGGTCTTCAGAAATCAGCAGCCCACTCTCCAGAAGACCCCTGACAATTTTACACAGCTTCCCTGACTGATCATCATATTGGAAAAGACATCATGCAGGAATAAAAATCCAGGAATAGCTCTGGTCAGTGCAGAGGCGGATCTACAGGGAGGGCAAAGCTCTAAGTGTTGCAAGAAGCCTTACCCTGTCATGTAAATCCCTCCTCTCCCTTGCTGCTGTAGCCAGTAAGCAACACCAAGATGTTGCTTTTCCCTGTGAGGATTGGCTAAAACGGTGCAGGAGAGGAGTGATTTCCACTGCAAGGCAAGGCTTCTTGCAAAACTTAGAGCTCTGCCCTCCCTTAGATCTGCCTCTGGGTCAGTGTGAAAATAGCACTTCCTTTGGTCTCACCTGTACCTACAGCATCAGTTTCATTGGGTGACCAGTACTATGAGAGGGAGAGGAAGAAAACACCCTCTTTTCCATACCAAGTATAATTGCATATAGGTCCATAACGTTATCCTCCATCAGTCCTTTTCTGAACCTAAACCCCCCAGATGCTTCAGCTATTCCTGTAAGAAAAGTACTTGAACTTCTTGATCAATTTGATTGCCCTCTTCTGCACCTTTTCTGGTCCTGTAATAGTCTTTTTTTTTGAAACAGGATAACCAGAACTGTGCCTCGTATTCCAAATGTGTCTGCTCCGTGCATTTTATATAATGGCATTATGATACATGTCACTGTATTTTCATTTCTTTGCCTGATAATTTCCAACGCTAAATTGGCTTTTTTTCCCGCTGCGGCTGCACACAAAGGAAAGAAATAGCATGTTGGCAGGTGCTGATAAGAAGCGTTAATCAATTATCAGATTAAAGACCTGAGAACGACCATGCCTGGGCCCCCCATCTCAGCATTCGGGCTTCTGAATGGCGGCCAATCAGATACCACAGGAGGCTGATAAAGCAGGCAGTGATTATGATATCCATCCTACGTGGAGAGGTGATCTACACATTCATAATGATCACATGACACCGTTCTATGGTGGCCTCTTGTACTGTTTGTTTGGATTCCCCTAGAGCAGCGGCCTTCAAACCCTGGCCCAGGGGCCAGGTATGGCCCTCAGAGAGCCTCTATCTGGCCCACAGCAAGCCTCTGGTCCCCTAATAATAATAAAAATAATGCATGTATTTATATACCGCCTTTCTTAAGATCACTAGATTTCTCTAGTGACTGTAACTCAAGGCGGTTTACATGGGCAGACTTTATTCATAAACCCGAAGGTTTTTACAATTTACAGAATGTTCTATCTTTCAAGAACTACACACATTCAGATCTTCCTTTCTGGATTTAGCCTTCTTTCTTTAGCCACCCGTCTGTCTTCTGCTGGCTGATGCTTCCCTGCTCTCACCAGAGACGCAGCTGACTCTCAGCACACTCCTCCTCCCACGAGGCAGCTGGAGCTCAGCTTCTAATCAGCCGCAGTTGCAAGGTCTGCCGCTCACAGAGACTTCCGGCTGTCCCGAGCTCACGACCTTGAGATCTTCAGCTGTATCTTCGGGCAAACGGAGGCATTAACCCTCTCGGCTAAATCTTCTGCCCTAAGAGCCTCTGGTCCTCCTGACCTTGCTGGCACAGGCCGCACCCTCCAAGTGGTGCTCTGGTTGTGTGCAGAGGGTATTCTGAAGGCCAGGGAGGCCACATACACCCTACGGAGGCCTCAGAATGCCTCCAGGTGACCAAAAATAATCACTTCCATCTAGAAGCTGGACTAGATGGGCTTTTGGCCTGATCCAGCGGGGCTCTTCTTATGTTCTCATGTTTATGAAAAGGTGAGTTTGGAGGAGGACTTCTAAGGAAAAAAAGATAGCATGCAATTGTTCTAGGAGGAGGGCATGCTCCACTTGGGGGGCAGCAAGGGCGAAAGAACAGAGTGGGTGAAAGAAGACAACCTTTAGATGGATGAGGGTAGTCGAAATGGAGGAAGGAGGAACCTGGACGTGTTCCCTTGGGGTGTGAGAACACAGCGATGCAGTGGGGAGCAAGGCCACATAGAAGACCGTACAGGTAAGGCTGAAGAGGCTGCGATTAATCCAGGCATAGGTCAGATTATCTTTCAAATAACAGCAGGCACACAAGGAAGCTCAGTCACTGGTGAACCGCCAGCCATTGGATCCATCCATTTCTTTCTCCTTCCATTTCTTCCCCCCAAAGAAGTTTGAATCCCAGACACAGGGCTGTATTACCCATTAGGCTGACGAGGCTGAAGCCGAGGGGCCCCACAGGGATGAGGGCCCGTCAATTTGGCCCTGTTACCGATGCCGTAACCTGGCCGGATGCTAGAGCCCAAGGCCTGAGCCGGGCCCTGTCGCAGGGAGCCAAGCCGTGGCAATGTGGAGCTCCCACGAGGGCTCGGCCTCGTCACAGCACCCAGGAGCAGGCAGCAAGCCAGGCCTGAGTGGCACCCGTGTGGCCAGATGCCCAGCCCCCCTCCTTGCGCGGACGGAGTGGGAATTACAGGGCCAAGCACGTTTGGTGCGCCGGTACTGAGTGGCGCTTGTGCACTCAGCTGCCCACTCACCCAGCTCCTGGAGGCAGGCAGCACAACACCTGTCCTCCACAACACCTCCATCCTCCACGGCCAGCCAGGGCTCCTTGCAGTGCCAGCTTGGCATGGGAGTCTGGGGGAGATGAGGGAGGAGCAGAGGGACCCGTGTGAGGAGAGGAACAGTAACAAGGGCTGGAGCATGCCCTCTTTTTCCTGATGTGCTTAACGTAAGAACATAAGAAGAGCCCAGCTGGATCAGACCAAAGGCCCATCTAGTCCAGCTTCCTGTATCTCACAGCGGCCCACCAGGTGCCCCAGGGAGGCACGAGACAACAAGATGCTTGCATCCTGTTGCCACTCCCTTGCACCCGGTACTCTGAAGTAGCCTGCTACTAATGTAAGGAGGTTACAACCCATCATTGCCTATAGCCAGCGGTGTTATGCTGCCGGAACGCTGGGCGGGACATCCGGGTGATGGACAGCCCACCCGTCGCGTTCCGGAGCGTTACGCCATTTGCTTAACCAATTACACCGCTTGCGTACATTACGCAAACGGCGTAACGCTGTGGAACGCGACGGGCAGGCTGTCGATCACCCGGATGCCCCGCCCAGCGTTCCGGCAGCATAACACTGCTGCCTATAGCCCACAATGGACCTTTCCTCCAGAAATCCGTCCAATCCCCTCTTAAAGGCATCCAGACCCACTGCCATCACCACCTCCTGTGGCAGTGAGTTCCACAGATTAACCACCCACTGGGTAAAAATGTATTTCCTTTTATCTGTTTTAACCCTCCCAACCCTCAGTTTTAGTGGAGAGTTAAAACAGATAAAAGGAAGTACTTGTTTCAGGGGCGGCCCACAATACCTGAAAGCCTAGGGGCCAGCCATGGGTTAATACTGCCCTGCCCAGACCTGCTTCCTTCCCCTGCTTCAGGCACTGCATATTTCAGCCTGCAAGACAGAGAAAGAAAGATGTTTTGGCCAGGGAGTGGGGCTTAATCATTTCACCTGTAACACACTGCCCAGTTTTCTTATAGATTTCCATTATCCAGTTGCTTTAATGCTCTTTTCTCCTGCACTCCCTCCTGCTCACACTTTCTGGTCTTTGCTTCAGTTTTGCCTTTACCTTTTTGATAGACTATAGATCTGTTTATCCTGGGTCATAAATCCTGACTAGCGTGATCCACAATAGGTATCCTGGGACTTTGTCTTCTGGGCTCATCAAAGACTTTGGTGCTTCCCTTGATAATATTATCTCCTGTTTGTCCCCCCCCCTCCAAAAAAAAAAATCTTTAGCAGAAACATTTTTCTGTAAAATTGAAATCCTTTATCTTAAAACCATTGATCTTCTCTTTGACCTTGTGGCCTTCAAATATGAATAAAGACCATGGGTGAACAGAACCTGTCAGATTTTCTCTTCTGCAGTTGCCTGATCAACATTCAAAACTGTTGGCTATTTTGCAGAAACTGGGAAGTGAACTTTCAGTGTTTAGCCACCATTGTAACATGTTTTTTTTTTTTTTGCGTCCCTTTTAAGTGCAGAGATAAGGCATAAAGTTAGAGGGTACATAATGCTGGTCACATTCTTGGTTTCCTACAGACCTAAATGACTTTGGACCAGGAGACAGTGAGTGTGCGATCCTAACCTGGAGTGAGGCCGGCACAGTTAGACCAGCAAAGTTTAGCCACCACAAGGGACACCATAAAGTATGGACCACACTTGGAGTCAGAGAGGCCAGCACACAGACAAGCGCCATCCTCCCTGACTCCGAGAGTGGTCCAAACGTGCTTTACCGTGGCCCTTGTGCTGGCCAAACATTGATGGCCAAACTGTGCTGGCCTCACTCCAGGTTAGGATCATGCTCTAAGAACTGTCCTGTTCCATGAAATCCTGCCCAAACACTGGCATTATCTTGGAGGCCCTGATTTGAATTTTCCTACTATCAGAAATAATGTAAGCGGATACTCAGGTTCAGAGCCTTATCTGTGGTTGCACCAAGATTATGGACTGCCCTCTCAGTGAAAATCTGCCTAGTGTGACGGACTGGAGAAATGGGATAGCATCCTGGCACATGCGACTGCCACCAAGATCCGTCCCATTCTGCCCCAGAATTACTCTCTGCCTTCCATCCTCATCCACATAAGAACATAAGAACATAAGAAGAGCCCTGCTGGATCAGGCCAAAGGCCCATCCAGTCCAGCTTCCTGTATCTCACAGCAGCCCACCAGGTGCCCCAGAGAGGCACGAGACAAGAAGATGCTTGCATCCTGTGGCCACTCCCTTGCACCCGGTACCAGTAGCCCACCACCTTTTTTAAGGAGGTTGCACAATCCATCATTGCCTATAGCCTACGATGGACCTTTCCTCCAGAAATCCGTCCAATCCCCTCTTAAAGGCATCAAGACCAGATGCCATCACCACCTCCTGTGGCAAAGAGTTCCACAGATTAACTACCCGCTGAGTAAAGAAGTACTTCCTTTTATCTGCTTTAACTCTCCCAACCCTCAGTTTTAGCGGATGCCCCCTGGCAACCCACTCCAGTACTCTTGCCAAGAAAACCCTATGGATTACAGAACAAAAAGGCTAAACGATATGACACTGGAAGATGAGACCCTCAGGTCGGAAGGTGTCCATTATGCTACTGGGGAAGAGCAGAACACGAGTACTAGTAGCTCCAGAAAGAGTGAAGTAGCTGGGCCAAAACTGAAAGGAAGCTCAGCTGTGGATGTGTCTGGAAGTGAAAGGAAAGTGCGATGCTGCAAAGAACAATACTACATAGGAACCTGGAACGTCAGATCTATGAATCAAGGCAAGCTAGATGTGGTCAAACGTGAGATGTCAAGGCTGAACATCGACATCCTGGGAGTTAGTGAACTAAAGTGGACAGGAATGGGAGAATTTAATTCAGATGACCATTATATTTGCTACTGTGGGCAGGAATCCCTTAGAAGAAATGGAGTAGCCTTCATCGTGAACAAGAGAGTGAGAACAGCAGTACTGGGGTATAACCTCAAAAATGATAGAATGATTTCCATTCGGATCCAAGGCAAACCTTTCAACATCACAGTAATCCAAGTCTACGCCCCAACCACTGGTGCTGATGAGGAAGAAGTTGACCGCTTCTATGAAGACCTAGAACAGCTTCTAGAATTAACACCCAAAAAAGATGTCCTTCTCATCATAGGGGATTGGAATGCTAAAGTAGGCAGTCAAGAGGTAAGAGGAATAACAGGCAAGTTTGGTCTTGGAGTACAAAATGAAGCAGGGCAAAGACTGATAGAGTTCTGTCAGGAGAACACATTAGTCATAGCAAACACCCTTTTCCAGCAACACAAACGGCGACTGTACACATGGACTTCACCAGATGGTCTACATCGAAATCAGATTGATTACATTCTTTGCAGCCAAAGATGGAAAAGTTCCATACAGGCAGTCAAAACAAGACCTGGAGCTGACTGTGGCTCAGATCATCAGCTTCTTCTTGCCAAATTCAGGCTTAAACTGAAAAAAGTAGGGAAACCGCTAGGCCCTCCACGTATGACCTAAATCAGATCCCCTACGAATATACAGTGGAGGTGACAAATAGATTTAGGGGCTTAGATTTGGTAGACAGAGTGCCTGAAGAACTTTGGACGGAGGTCTGTAACATTGTACAGGAGGCAGCAACTAAAACCATCCCAAAGAGGAAGAAATGCAAGAAGGCAAAGTGGCTGTCTGACGAGGCTTTACAAATAGCTGAGGAAAGGAGAGAAGCCAAAAGCAAGGGAGAAAGGAAAAGATATACCCAACTGAATGCAGATTTCCAGAGAACAGCAAGGAGAGATAGGAAGGCCTTTCTAAATGAGCAATGCAAAGAAATAGAGGAAAACAACAGAATGGGGAGGACTAGAGATCTTTTCAAGAAAATTGGAGATGTCAAAGGACAATTTCATGCTAAGGTAGGCACAATAAAGGACAAAAATGGCAAGGACCTAACAGAAGCAGATGAGATTCAGAAGAGGTGGCAAGAATACACAGAGGAACTCTATAAGGCCGATCTAAATGTTCCTGATAACCACAGTGGTACAGTCACTGAGCTCGAACCTGACATCCTGGAGAGTGAAGTCAAGTGGGCTTTAGAAAGCCTCACTAACAACAAAGCTAGTGGAGGTGACAGCATTCCAGCGGAATTACTCAAAATCTTAAAAGATGATGCTGTCCAAGTGCTGCTCTCCATATGCCAGCAAATTTGGAAAACCCAACAGTGGCCACAAGACTGGAAAAGATCAGTTTACATTCCAATCCCAAAGAAGGGCAATGCCAAAGATTGCTCGAATTACCGCACCATTGCACTCATTTCACATGCTAGCAAGGTCATGCTCAAAATCCTACAAGCTCGGCTTCAGCAGTATGTGAATCGAGAACTACCAGATGTACAAGCTGGTTTCCGAAGAGGCAGAGGAACTAGAGATCAAATTGCCAACCTTCGCTGGATCATGGAGAAAGCAAGAGAGTTCCAGAAAAACATCTACCTCTGCTTCATTGATTATGCTAAAGCCTTTGACTGTGTGGATCACAACAAACTGTGGCAAGTTCTTGAAGAGATGGGAGTTCCAGACCACCTGATCTGCCTTCTGAGAAACCTTTATGCGGGTCAGGAAGCAACAGTTAGAACTGGACATGGAACAACCGACTGGTTTCAAATTGGGAAAGGAGTACGACAAGGCTGTATATTGTCACCCTGCTTATTTAACTTATACGCAGAGTACATCATGAGGAAGGCAGGGCTGGAAGACTCACAAGCTGGAATCAAGATTGCTGGGAGAAACATCAACAACCTCAGATATGCAGACGATACCACTCTACTGGCAGAAAGTGAGGAAGACCTAAAGAACCTTTTGATGAGGGTGAAAGAGGAAAGTGCCAAAATTGGTTTGAAGCTCAACATTAAAAAGACTAAGATCATGGCAACCACTCCCATCACTTCCTGGCAAATAGGAGGGGAAGAAATGGAAGCAGTGACAGACTTTATTTTCCTGGGCTCCAAGATCACCGCAGATGGTGACTGCAGCCATGAAATTAAAAGACGTTTACTTCTTGGGAAGAAAGCTATGGTGAACCTAGATAGCTTAATCAAAAGCCGAGACATCACCCTGCCAACAAAGGTTCGCATAGTTAAAGCGATGGTTTTCCCAGTAGCCATGTATGGCTGTGAGAGCTGGACCATAAGAAAGGCAGAGCGTCGAAGAATCGATGCTTTTGAATTATGGTGTTGGAGAAGACTCTTGAGAGTCCCCTGGACTGCAAAGAGATCCAATCGGTCAATTCTCCAGGAAGTCAAGCCTGATTGCTCCCTGGAAGGACAAATGCTGAAGCTGAAGCTCCAATACTTTGGCCACCTGATGAGAAGAGAGGACTCTTTAGAAAAGACCCTCATGCTGGGAAAGATTGAAGGCAAAAGGAGAAGGGGGCGACAGAGGATGAGATGGTTAGATAGTGTCACCGAAGCAATGAATATGAAATTGGGCGAACTCAGGAAGCTAGTGGAGGACAGGGAGGCCTGGCGTGCTGTGGTCCATGGGGTCGCGAAGAGTCGGACACGACTTAGCGACTGAACAACAACAACAACAACCTGGTTCTGGTGTTTTGAGAGAGGGAAAAGAACATCCCACATGATCTTGACTGCCCATGACATGAACTGGGTGGAGGTCAGAGGAGGGCAAGGGTGGAATGCAGTCATTAGACCTCTAATCTCTGTCCCCAGGCCGCACGGCCCCAATTTGGTCCATGTGGCTTCCTTGTCTTTGCGCATGGATATGAGGAACCCATAGGAGAGGCTGGAGCCTCCCCTGGGGCAAAGGCATGAATGTGCCCTTGTCCCGGGGAGTCTCCCCAGCGCACTGAAGCTGCGCTGGATTCAGCGCAGGCCTGCCAGCCTCGCTGCTCCAGCGCAGCTCAGGATTGCGCTCTCAGAAGGGGCTGTGTTGTGGGACGGGACTACAAAATTTTCTTTGCACTGGGTAACAAATGGCTTAGCTATGCCACTGCATCCTAGGCAGAAGATTTAGTTGAGAGGGTTAATGCCTCCGTTTGCCTGAAGATAAGCGCTGAAGATCTGAAGGTCACCAGTTCGGGACAGCCGGAAGTCTCTGTGAGCGGCAGACCTCGTTAATTGCGACTGATTAACAGCTGAGCTTCGGCTGCCTTGCGTGAGGGGGAGTTGTGCCGAAGTTCAGCCGCTTCTCTGGTGGGAGCAGGGAAGCCATTTATCACCCAGCAAGAAGAGAAACGGGTGGCCAGAAAGAAGGACTAAATCCAGAAAGATCTATCTGTATGTGTGTAGTTCTTGCAAGATAGAACATTTCTGTATAAATTGTAAAAACCTTCGGGTTTCTGAATAAAGTCTGCCTCTGTAAACCGCCTTGAGTTATAGTCACTAGAGAAATTTGGTGACCTAAGAAAGGCAGTATATAAATCCAAGTATTATTATTATTATTATTATTATTATTATTATTATTATTGTTGTTGTTGTTGTTGTTGTTGTTGTTGTTGTTGTTGTTGTTGTTGTTGTTGTT
>JAJKFI010038697.1:0-33730 GCA_029204185.1 Lerista edwardsae | reverse complement strand
CCCAGCGCGCCCCTCATCTGTCCTCCGCGGCAAGCAGGAGCCCCCCCCGAGGCCAGGGCAGCCGCGGAACGCTGCGGACGGGTTGCGAATCATGTGCAAGTCCCGCCTAAGTCCCGCCCAGCATTCCCCTTCTCAATTTGCAAATCCCATCGCTAGCCAGGACCCCACCCGAAGTAATGTCACCTTCAGAAGTGCCATCATTGTGATGCCAGAGCCTGCTGCTTTTCTGAGAAGGCAGCAATAGAATTTATCATTATTTTCCAAAAGCAAAGTGAATCAGAAAGGGGAAAAAAAAACTATTTTGAACCTTGACTCAAGCAAAACAACCACCCAGCCTGCCCCCTTTCCAGCATCCCATCTTCCCATATTTTCAATATGGCTGCTCTACAATATGGCTGCTCTGGCTGCTTCGCGACCCACCTGAAATTGGCTTGCAACCCACTGGTGGGTCTCACCTATAGTTTGGGAACCACTGGCTTAGACTATATGTCTCTGCATGGAGAAAGAACACTTTTGGCGCAGTCCCTGGAAACGCCAGCAAAAAAAGGATGTTAGGTACCAAGATGGGGATGAGGACCTCTTCCTGAGATCTTAAGTAACAGACAGTCCTGTGAAAGGAGAACCAATGTTCTGACTCACTATAAGGCACTTTCATTTATAAATGTTTTCATCCCCACCAGCCTTCAACTCAAAGGAAGCCTGAAGATGCTTCCTATATAAAAAGCCACTGTTTTTTCACTCAAAGAAGACTTACATGAATTGAATGCAGAGACGATGTTGTTGATCTATCAGTCTGGGAGATGTGTTCATTGCACATTGATGGGCTGTCACAAGGAAGAAGGGACAAATTTGTTCTCATCTGTCTTTGGCAGTAGAACCAGGTCTAATGGGTACAAACTGCAAGAGAAGGGATTCTGGTTGGACATCAGGAAGAATCTCTTGACGATAAGGGCGGTTCAACAGTGGAACAGATTGCCAAGGGAGTTGGTGGATTCTCCCTCACTGGAGAGGCTCCAGTGAACAGCCTCAAGCAGAGGCTCGACAGGCACCTGCTGGAGGTGCTCTAGGAAGATTTCCTCTATAGGCAGAGAGTTGGACTAGATGACCTTGTAGTATAGGTCACTTCCAACTCTAAGATTCTATGAATACACTCCTCTTGGAACATCAGGTTTGCATCTGGGAGAGCTCTTTGACCTGGACATCTCTGGAGTAAGAAGCACCTTTGAGCCGTGTTAGCGCTCCACTGGGGTGGAATGAGGCATGTCAAGGGCAGGGAGGGGACGGATATGGGTAGCAGCAGCTCTACTGATATCCTATTCCCTTTCCTGGCCTTGATCCAACTACTTGGGTCCACTTGGACATGTACCAGATCACTGACACCGTTTGAGTAGACCCATCAGGCAGTGGAGATTTTCCTCTGGGCAAGAGAACAAATTTTCCTTTACATGGAGAAGACCTGTGGGCATGCCCAACCTGCATGATGCAGCGTGTACTCTGGTGACATGCCTGCATCGGTAGGCAGGGATTTGGGTAGGGTTGGGCTGCTAGTGGCTCTTTGGTTTGATCCAACTAGGTTCTTCTGTTCTTCGGTGGAAGCTGCACTTCTTGCAATTGTAAGCAACTTTATTTCATGGGAACTGGGAAAGGAGGAGTCAAGCTTTTCAAATGATTTGATCAGATGCTTTCATGAGGTGAGGCTGGCAAGCATTAGGACGGAGACCTGTGTTCAGCTGCACATTGACATGGAAATGCACACTGAAGCCTGCTGACAGATGTTGGTCTTTCTTTCTAGCATGCAGAGAACATTGTTTTCATTACACATGAACCCAGTGGTCCTCAACCATTTTAGACCAGGACCCACTTTTTCGAATGGCACTCTGTCAGGACACACCAGAAGTGATGTCATTAACCTGGAAGTGCTGTCATAGCTGGAAGTGACATCATCACGCAGCAAGTGCTGTCATTGTGACATAATCAAACGACACTCCTGGAATGCAAATTGGCATTCTTGGACTACAGCAATTGAGGAACCATGAAGCATCTCTGACAGAAAGCAAGATTAGGTCAAAATACTATGTAAAAGCACTGAACTAAAAACAAAATTAAAAACAACAACAACAACCCCCCTCAATTAGAAATACAAATTGTTAACACTCAAAAAAGGAATATAGCAAGAGTAAGGTCTGCAGCTTTAAAGACGGCTGCTCCCAGCTTTCCACGACCCACCTGACATCAAGTTGCGACCCACCAGGTGAGTCCAGACCCACAGTTTGAATAACACTTCACTAACCTGCCTCTTGGTAGAGCTAAGAGGTGCAACAACATACAGACACACCCTGGAAAGTTGTAGACAGTCCCTTGGCTAGAAATGCATACTCGGTGGCTAAGAATTGTCTGCTAGAAGTGGGAGACTGAGGTTCTCGGGCTGTAGGTAGGCTTAATTACCTGCTTATCTAACTCAAGTTGCACCAATGGGCAGCCGTTGCCTTTAGAGTTCCGTTTATCTCCAGTATCAAATTAACTTCAGCAAAAGCCAATTAACTACTGTAAATTATTCCCCTTCAATTAAACATTAGACCCAAACAGAAGCAGCGAAGGGCTGTAACACACTAATTTGTCATCTGTATACTTATGAGAAGTCAAGAAGAAAAGTTTAATCCTATTTTTTAACATTTTTAACATGAAGAAAGGAGAAATTATCTGGAAAGCACTGCAATAAAAAATAGGAACCGGGCTGACATCATTTTAGCTTAATTTGTCAACATAGTAATATATCTCGCTATATTACTCCATTGACAAATCAATTACAGTTATAATGAAACTTTATACAATTTTACTTTTATTTAATTAGTTGCATCAATATGTTTCTTATTTTTTTCCCCTTTCTTTGCATCTGCATCATTAATGCTTCAAAGTGTAAATTATTGAGTGAGGTTAATTATTAGCAATGGTAACATACACAGCTTAATGCCCCCAAAGAGAAATATACAATGCACAATATTATAATGAATTCATCTTGCAATCTTGTCATGTTTTGCTGGTGAGTCATCATTCTCTTAAATAATAAAAATGAGAAGGAGACTAATCTCTTGCAATGCCATAGATGCTTTTTTTGGATAGATAATAGAGTGCCTGGTGTACTTTTATTGGGATGTTTTTACAAAAAAAAAAAAAAAAAGTCTTAATATTCCATTTCTTTCATTGGAGAAAAAAAAATGTGCTAGAATGCCAGGACAAAGAATATCCAGTACAAAGAATTATTGCATATTTGTGAAAGTGTCACAGGGTTTGGGAGTGCTAAATGCATGTGATGCATTTGACCAAGGGTTCTCACACTTCCCCTGCTGTTACCCACCTGACTCCTTCTCCAGAGCTGGTCCTGTGCAGGCCTCAGAGCATCTCTACAAACAGCTAGAAATCACTTTCACGAACCCGGAAGTAACTTGGAAGTGACTTTCTGGCTGCTTCTGGAGCCTGCAGTGGCCCAGGACAGCCCCAGTTGTGTCCAGAGGGCTCCAATTTGGTTGCAAGGGTTGGTGGGAGAGCCCAACCCAGAACCAACCGGGCAGATGCAGAGAAGTGGCAACAAGATGCAGGTATTTAGTTGTCCTCTGTGCTCCCTGAGGCATCTGGTGGGCCACTGTGAGATACAGGAAGCTGGGCTAGATGGGCCTTTGGCCTGATCCAGTGGGGCTCTACTTATATTCTTAGAATATCAAGTTCTGTTTTATTTACTTCATATTTACCTCAGAAATTTACCTCAGAATGCCAGATGCAAAGGAGTGGCAACAGGATGCAGGAACCTTGCAGACTTGTTGTCTTGGGAGCTCCCTGAGGCACTTGGTGGGCCACTGTCAGATACAGGAAGCTGGACTAGATGGGCCCTTTGCCTGATCCCATGAGTCTGTTCTTATGTTCTTATGTTCTTAGGATAGCAAATTATGTTTTATTTACCTCAGTGATGTCATTCAGGGGGAACGGACCAGAACGGGCGTTCCGGATCCTAACGGGCTCTGTGGCTGGTTCCGGGTTCCCGACAAGTGCCAATCAAAAGTGAGTTCCTGTTCCTAAATCATTTGAATGGTCCGTTCCCCCTGAATGACATCACTGGTCCCAATGCTAAAAAGTTTGGGAACCACTGCCCTTGTGTCATTCCCACTTCTATACCAGTGGGAGGGCAGTCTTCTTCCCCCACCTGGTGCTTGGTAAGGCTTTAGCAAGAGGAGTTGTGTGTGTGTGTGTGTGTGTGTGTGTGTGTGTGTGTGTGTGTGTGTGAGAGAGAGAGAGAGAGAGAGAGAGAGAGAGAGAGGTGGGAGTATGAAGGGATGAATTCAGCAGTGTGAAGTAGCTTCAGTTGGCTCACAGATGTTTCTCGACATTTCAAGAATAGCTTGGTTTATTTTGAGCCACGTTGATGCGAACCAAAAGGAGAGGGCAGCGAGATCTCTAATGACAGTGGCTACAAAGGCCTCAGGCCAGAGACTTTTCCACAACTTCTTAATTATACCCATTTTGGCTTCCAATATTAGAAATTGAACTGGAACCTTTTGCTTATGTATGCAGTCCACCACTGAATTCTGTTTGGGGCCCAACAAATTTCCCTTAAGATCTATTGACTTTTTTTTTTAGCTTTCCACTTCCTCCCCATTGCCTAATGCAGGGTTTCTCAAACTGTGGGTCATAAGGACATAAGAAGAGCGCCATAGAATCAGGCCAAAGGTTCATCTAGGGAGCACACAAGACAGCAAGATGCCACTCTCTTGTATCGGGCATTCTGAGGTAAATTTCTGAGGTAAACGTCTGCGGTAAATATAAGGTAAATCAGTGATGTCATCCGAGCACGCCAACTACCGGAACGCTCGGATGATTGACAGCCCTCCGCCCCTATGACGGAGGGCTGCCATGCCCCCCCCAAGCCTCACTGCGGCGGAATTGCTCCATTTTAGAGCGATTCCGGATGCAAGGGAGGGAGGGAGGGCCCAGCAGCAGCTCGCCCGTCCTCTGAAGCAGTGGCGCGGCCCGGGAGCTCCGCGGAACTAGCGGAATGGAGTACCGGGCCGTTCCGCCTGAATGACGCCTCTGCATTAATGTATTTTCCCACAAAAGAGTCGCACATTAGCTTGGACGTCAGATGAATTAACCATCCATGTGGAACATGAGAAAGCAAAGGACGCCCTACCCCCTCTTGTGTGCACAGAGCGAGCCATGATCCAGAACTATGCCGACATTTGTTTTACTCATGTGACCAGCCTGTGGTGAATTCACAGGGAAACCCTGGGGAAATGAACTTTGGCATTTCCCCTTCAAAAAGCAATCATTGTATCTTTCCCCCAAATTGGTATTCAGAATATAGGAATGACTTACCTAGTTACGATACCTTTGTTGGCATACAGATGTACAAACAATAACAGTAAGCAATAAATAAGACAACAAAAATACATAAGCCTTAGACCCAGTTTAACATTGGCTGGAGATCAGAGGGTCAGAAGGACAAAAGTTATATCATCATATAAGGGGCATCATCTTAAAATAATGTTAACTATGGTGTGTTGAATTTTGATAGTTCTTGTCAACTAGCTCTATGGTGGGAGAGCTCTATGGTGTTGTATTACTCGTTTGAGAAAAGTTGCTATTTGGATGAACATAGGAATTAAAAGAGGCTTGGAGAGCAGTTTCTGGGGGTGACTTTGATAACGGAAGTGGCTGACGGTGGAAATCAGATGTCAATAAATAATATTTGTCATTGCACTTGAGTTTCCCCGCCATGGCTATTAGCTCAGTTGATCTGGGTCAAGATGCTTTCCAAGCACAAATGATAGTGATCAGTCAAGCTGAGAACATGAACAAGTCCCAAAGTTTCCCAAACAAAACTAGGTCAAAGGTCCGAACTCCATGTGTTACATGCCGTTTGGGTTGTGGAGAGTGCTTTTTCAACAACGTTTTGCTCAGAAATGCGGGCCAGCACAAAGTGTTTACAACTGAAAATACTTAGGCATGAGAACCGGTCCCTCTCCAAGGGCGCAATCCTAAACTGAGTTAGGGTGGCATAAACTAAGCCAGCAAAGTTTGGCCAGCACCAAGGGCCACCATAAAATATGTTTGGACCACCCTTGGAGTCAGAGAGGCCAGCAAACAGACATGGGCTATCCTCCCTTACTCTGAGAGTAGTCCAAAAATGCTTTATGGTGGCCCTTGTGCTGGCCAAACTTTGCTGACTTTGGTTATGCCGGCCTAACTCCAGTTTAGGGTTGTGCTCAAAGTATAACTGATGGGAAGACCATGCCCTACTTACTGTCTAGTTAACTGAGTCTGAAACTGTGCTAGATTTGGTGGATCTTGGTCTGATCCAGCAAGACAATTCTGGTGTTAAGTCAAGTCAAGAAAGAAGACATTTCCTCAGATTCATTTGGCAGCCTCTACACAATTTCTGTTGCTTGCTGTACTCGTTTTACTTGGTCTGGGAGTCTTTAGAGACTCTCCTGGCATTTAGGAGACAATGAAAAATGGTTCTCTTCCTCAAACTCTGCAGTTTTAATATCCTGCCATTTAACTTAATCTGCCTGCTTTGGAATGAAAAAGCAGTTGGTAAATGGTGCAAAGTTTCCAGAAAATATCCACTATAATGGGTTCTGCCCAGCTCGGATCATGGGAAGATACAAAACTTTGGAAATGGAGAAATCCTTACTAATACGCAATAATTTTGGTAATCGTGTATAAGTACGTTAACATTTTTATTTCTTGGTTTACAATAGCTTCACTTCCCATTGCAATTCTTGAACTGGCTTACAAAATATGTAGAACCATGGCAATGTACATCAATACTACAACAAAGTGTAAAAGTCAACTATTGACGGATCGCACCGTTGCACCAGATCAAACTTGGTTGATCTGGCTGGATGCTGGATGTTGATGTGGCCGGCATATGAAGTGACCATGATGCATACACCAGATTTGTAAATAACACTTTTGCCAGCTGGGGTGAGGAGATGAGTGGCAGAACAGCCAATGTGCCCTCAAGCACTGAGCATGGAAGCCATGTACAGCCAGCTCTGCTATCACATGATCTGAAATTCCCCCTCCCCATGTACACTGGGGTTGAACAGACATCATGTTAAAGACCTGCTGAAGGTCACAAAGGCTGCAATCCTACTGTATGCACACTTTCCTGGGAGGAAGCCCTACGGAAAGCAAACGGGACTTTCCTCTGAGTAGGTATGTTGTGCCCACAGTGACACATGGCACTGCTGCATTGGCGCAAATTGGAGCATAGATTAAAATAACTAAGGGTATAATTCTAACCTGGAGTTATGCTGGAACAAGAGACTTGTGCCAGCTTCGAGAACACGACCAGCAACAGCCACTAGAAAAGACACTGTGCTGGGGTGAAGAGGGACAATTACTCTCCCCCTGATAAATATAAGAGGAACGCCACTTGTAAAAGTGGCATTCGCCTAGTTAGCAGGGGTTACCAGAAAGTAAAGGACACAACTGAAACAACCACACAGCCCGCCCCCCTTTCCAGCATCCCATTCTCCCATATTTTCAATATGGCTGCTGTAGGTGCTTCGTGACCCACCTGAAATTGGCTTACGACCCACTGATGGGTCTTGACACATAATGTGGGAACCATTTATCTCAAGCAGCACAAGCAGCTGTAAACAGTGGTGGGATTCAAATAAATTAACAACCGGTTCGATGACATCATAGCCGGAGCAAAAAAAAACCCGAAGCCAGCCGAGGTAAGCGAGTGGGCAGGGCCCGGCCATTTAACAACCGGTTCTATAGAACCTGGGCAAACCCCCTGAATCCCACCACTGGCTGTAAAGCCCTTGCAGTTCTCTCCTACTTTACCAGCTTCACCCACATTCTCCATCACTTTTCTACAGCAGTCTGAACAGATTCATGCTGGGGACCTGCAATGACTAAAGGTTTGCCTGTCTAAATGAGCCACCTTACCTAAGAACATAAGAAGGGCCCTGCTGGACCAGGCCAAGGGCCCATCTAGTCCAGCTTCCTGTATCTCATAGCGGCCCACCAGGTGCCCCAGGGAGGCATGAGACAACAAGATGCTTGGATCCTGTTGCTACTCCCTTGCACCCAGTACTCTGAAGTAGCCTACTACCAATGTAAGGAGGCTACAACCCATCATTGCCTATAGCCCACGATGGACTTTTCTTCCAGAAATTTGTCCAATCCCCTCTTAAAGGCATCCAGACCAGATGCCACCACCACCTCCTGTGGCAGAGAGTTCCACAGATTAACTACCCGATGGGTTAAAAAGTACTTCCTTTTATCTGTTTTAACTCTCCCAACCCTCAGTTTTAGCAGATGCCCCCTGGTTCTGGTATTACCAGAAGCAAACTCTGGAGGAATCAGAGGAAAAACAAACAAACAAAAAACATCTGCAATCATTTCAAAGAGCACTAGAAGAGTGTCAGAAAGGTTAGCAAAAATGTATCTAGCATGGTGGTGATGAGTGATATCACATGTCTCTGAATGAGTCCCTGGACTTCAATAGGTATTGTCCAAAGGGAAACACCAGCTCAGCATTATTGGTGGACAAGGTACCCTGTGGCAGAGAATGGGAGCCAACTAGCAAATCATGCAACAGGCTTTAGGAACAGGACAGCAATTGCAGAAGTGTTGGGTATCTCCCATGCTTACTAGTCAAAGAAATAAAAACAAGCACTGTTTCTCTCTGGTTCGCAACCATGGCTAAAATGTAATTAGCAGATTTTTTTTGTTTAATAAAAAAAGTTCGGTAAAACCATCGCACCACCACAACTATTCAATCAGAAACTGCTGATTGAACATATATAAGCACAGTCAAAGCCTTTATTTAAATAGGGGTTACAGTCCTAATAAAACACAAAGGGAAAAAGGGGCAGAGGGCTACTAGACAGGTAATGAAAGAAAAAATTAAACTCATCCAATTACATCTGGGGGAAAATCCATTACCTATAGCAGTAAGAGGACAGCCCCGGGAAAATTCAGATGCAAAACTAATAATGAAGGCACACTGTCCTTTCAACAGATTCTAAATGAGCTCTAATTTTCTTACATCCACCATTCCCAAACTATATAAATTTCAACTAAGCAGAAAAAAGTGACATGCTAGCACAATTGTTATTCCAAACAGGCACAGCTGCTTGCTCACCTTAATTAGACTTAATCCCAAAAGGAAGCCAATCTTTCCTGATTTCCTTCAATGAGATCACCCGATTTGCCTCAACTTTTCGTTTCTAATAGGTTCTGCCCTAACCTTTCAGCGATTGTCATTTTTTTTTTTTTGACATTCTAATGGAAATTGAAAAGCCGTAGTTCACCAAGCCAACTGATTGTTGGAGTTTTCCTAAAATGTCAAAGAATTAAGGAGGGTGGAGAAGTGGGTGCACAAGCAAGCAAGTGGGCAGCCATCTTGCACGGCAAAAGATACTTGCCGGAATGGAATATCGTTTGGCGTCGTTCTTCGATTTGGCCAGCAGGTTTGGCTTTATGGGAGATTCCAAGGGTTCGCAGAGAATGCCACTTGATAACAGGCAGCTGACTCTGTGGGTTGGCCCCATTAAAACAAAACAAAACAAAACCCACAAAGTTTGATGGGATAGCTGGCAATGTAAGAACTTGGTTTGTGTCGTTTGATCCGACTTCACTCGCTCGCAAAAGCAAGTTGTCGTGTGACACTGCAGTCTGCAAGTGAGGAACATGAGGGTGTGGCCCAACTCCAAATGAGGCAGGAACCCAAAAGTGGCAACGTCTGCAGTGCCACGTTCAGCTGGCGCAAGAGTGGTTCTGGGTGGGGGGGAGGGCAGGAGGGAGGGGGGAGGAACTGGGTGGGGGTGGGGTGCCCGGATGCATGCCGGCCCGGAGAAGGGGGCAGAGCTGGGATGCGGCTGTTAGGCCACATCCAAGCCTCTGTGCCCAGGCAGCATGGCCCTGATTCGGGTCATGCGGCTTGCTCAGAGCTGCATCTGCTAAACAGCAGGCGCAGATCTGAGCAAGCCCACGCAGAAGCCATTCTTCCATCCTTGCTGTTCCGGTGCAAATTAAGATAGCACCCTTAGCAGCACATTTGGTTATTTACCAAGTAGCTCCATGCTTATCCACAGATTGTACAGCCGCCAGCCATCGAATGCAGCAAAAATGTAGCAGGATGGGCAAAAATATACAAATTTGTGGGGAGGGGTTGTCCAGGAGAGCCACTCCACATGGCCAGCACTACGCACCACTTGCATTGCTTGGAATTTTTTTTTTTTGCTAGTATTTATATACCACCTTTCTTTGGCCATTAGATTGCTCCTCTGGCTTTAATTCAAGGCGGTTTACATAGGCAGGCTTTATTTCTCTAAACCCCTTTCAAGGGTTTTTACAAATTACAAAGAGGTTCTGTCTTTCAAGAACTACAACAACATACAGATGGAACTTTCGTGGTCTAGTCCTTCTTTCTGGCCGCACGATTTTACACATCGTAGCCATTTGAAGTGCAGCCTTGTGGCCCAGTGATATTTTAAGATAATTGAGGAATGTGGACAAGTCCTGAGAAATCTTCAAATGCATTGCACATTCGAAGAAAGGCTGACAGGCATCTGGGCAAAACAGAAATATCCAAATACAGAACAAATGTCCCTTTGGGGAAGAAAACTGGTGGTCATTCTGGGACTAATTGGCTGCCATGTCAGCCCTGCTAACCTGGCCCTTTCAGGGAGATGTCAGTGATGCTTGTTTGGCTTGAGCTCAGAAACAAGCTTCTGGTGCTTGTAATGCTCATCTCAAACGAGAGGTGAGCTCTGAGTCAGAACCCTTCTCTAGCTCAGACTGAAAAGAAAGTGAAGAAAATACCTTGCTCATTCTTACCAGTCCTCCAAACCTCTCACAGGAACGTAAGAAGAGACCTGCTGAATCAGGCCAAAGGCCCATCTAGTCCAGCTTCCTGTATCTCACAGTGGTCCACCAGATGCCTCAGAGAGGATGCAAGACAACCAGATGCCTGCATTCTATTGCCACTCCCTTGCACCTTGCATTCTGGGGCACCTCCCTTATGAAGAAAGACTGCAGCGTTTGGGGCTCTTCAGCCTAGAAAAAAGGCACCTGAGGGGGGACATGATCGAGACATACAAAATTATGCACGGAAGGGATAGAGTCGATAGAGGGATGTTCTTTTCCCTCTCTCAAAACACCAGAACCAGGGGGCATCCGCTAAAACTGAGGGTTGGGAGAGTTAAAACAGATAAAAGGAAGTACTTTTTTACCCAGCGGGTAATTAATCTGTGGAACTCTTTGCCACAGGTGGTGGTAATGGCATCTGGTCTTGATGCCTTTAAGAGGGGATTGGACAGATTTCTGGAAGAAAAGTCCATTGTGGGCTATAGGCAATGATGGGTTGTAGCCTCCTTACATTAGTAGTAGGCTACTTCAGAGTACTGGGTGCAAGGGAGTGGCAACAGGATGCAAGCGTCTTGTGTCTCGTGCCTCCCTGGGGCACCTGCTGGGCCGCTGTGAGATACAGGAAGCTGGACTAGATGGGCCTTTGGCCTGATCCAGCAGGGCTCTTCTTATGTTCTTATGTTCTTATTCTGAAGTAGCCTACCTCTAACACAGGGCGCAGTCCTAAGTAGCACCGGACTGGCAAGGCCGATGGGCCAGCGCCATATCCGATGCTACTTAGGAGAGGCTGGAGCCTCCCTGCGGCAAGGGAGCACGCACTCCCTTATAATAGGGGAGGCTCCAGCCTCCGGTATGTTCTCCTCGGATCCGCGCCCGCTAAAGAGCGGGCACAGATCCAAGGAGACTGCGTGGCCCGAATTGGGGCCACGCGGCTTCGCAGATGGCATTAGGATGTGGCTGTATGGCCACCTCCCAAGCCCGCCCATGTCCCACCCACATCCCGCCCCCGCCTCCCTCCCTCCAATCCCTGTGCCACCTCAGCACGGAGCCTCCCTCGCGCTGTAAAGTATGTTTGGACCACTCTTGGGGTCAGAGAGGCCAACACAGAGATTTGCGCCATCCTCCCTGACTGTGAGAGTGGTCCAAACACGCTTTACAGTGTCCCTTGTGTCGGCCACACTTTGCCGGCCTAACTGTGCCGGCCTAACTCCAGGATTGCGGTCTGTGTACTGTGTACCTTTGGCTAATTGCAGTTTAGGTTTAAAGCCCGGGGGATTTCTTAAAACAAAGTTGCTTGCAAAACTCCTCCTTGATGCTGGGGGAGCACTCATCTCTCCTACAAAGGAGATCTCCATCTTTTGCCTGCTCCAGACTTAGGGATCTTTTCCCCTCCACACCAAGTCCTGTTAGGAGTGGTAATTGGAGTTCAGTGCAGTGTGTGAAAAATAGGAGCTCAGCCTGGAGAATGAGAAAAACGGCCATTTCATTCTCCAGGTATGCCGAGTTTTATTTTGCTACCGACTGATGTAATTTGAGCAGATCTATTTGGCATTTCAGCTCCAATACATTTCCATCCATCACATTATTACAAAATGACTAAACAGTGGGTGGTTATGAGAGATCACTATTGGAACAAGCTTACAGATCGGTTTTATTACCATCCCATTGTGCAAACAAACAGCTTATATCTCTCCATACATATTTATAGACCATCGGTACTTTTATCCTGAGTAATTCTAATGTGACGAGGAGCTTCAAACTAACAACCAGCTTCAGTGTGAGATCTTCACAGCTAGAGAAGGAAGCAGCTTCAAGGATAATGATAAAAGAAAGGAAATTTTTGACTTCCTAGAAGCCCAAACCAATCACATTGCCTGCCACAGTAAGCCGATTGTGTTCTTCAGTTGTGCTAATGCAACTGATTGACTGCAAATGTTTTGGTTTTGTAATTCAAAGGGCAGAGAAGCTTTTGGCATGCAAGACATATACGGTACTGTCCACAAGGCAAAAAAAGGCAAATGCCCATTCGATATACAAGAAATATTGCGTTTGCTTTGTATATGTTTCATGCTTCGTCTATGAGGGTGCAATCCTAACCTGGAGTTAGGTCAGCACAGTTAGGCCAGCTACGTTTGGCCGGTACAAGGGCCACCATAAAGTGTGTTTGGACCACCCTTGGAGTCAGGGAGGATGGCGCACATCTCCCTGACTCCGGGAGTGGTCCAAACATGCTTTATGGTGGCCCTGGTGCCACCCAAATTTTGCTAGCCTAACTTTGCTGGCCTAACTCCAGGTTAGGATTGCCCTGTAAGACATTGTTTTAATACTGTATTAAACCACATTCAGTCCCCTCACTGGAAAAAAAAGGTGGAGTAGAAATATTTTAACTGACTGACTGACTGACTGACTGACTGACTGACTGACTGACTGAATGAATGAATGAATGAATGAATGAATGAATGAAAAAATCTTGGTTGCAGGTGCACATGTCGGATTCTATTCCTTTTCCTGGCCTGGACCCACACCGTTTCTCTCCTGAAGTATGGAGAGATGTATGCTGCAGTATGTCCAAGGAACCCATTGGTGACCCAGCGACAAATTGAGCAGATGATCCCCAGTTAGACCACTGATAGGTCTAGAGTGGGTGTGGCTGTCCAGCCTATCAGACCGGAAGGGTTTCTACCCCTATCTTGGTGGCATGCCAGAGGTCAAAACTGGTGCCTTCTCCAGCCAATGGAAGTGCCTTCCCAGGGTGCAGAGATCGGTCATTGGCTGTTCAGCAGGACAATCAAACAGAACCTCTCCCTTCAGAGGCAGGTTGGGAGCAGCCTTTGTGGCTTGCTGGTGATGTGGGAGGACCCCCCAACCCCGTGATTCTCCCAGAAACCATCATGCTTCTTCCTGGCTCCCCAGCCATGCTGAAACCACAAAGCTTCTCTCCTGGCTGGAGGCCAACAGCCCAGCCATGCTGCAACCACCACACTCCTTTACCTTAACAGTGCAAGCCTGAACCATTGAAGACCCTTGTAATCAGTGATGTCATGCAGGGGGTACACGGGGGTACACGAGTACCAGTTCCTAGGATTACGGCTGGCCCCGCCCATTCACCTGCCCACTCGTTGACTCCGCCCTCTGCAACGTTTGAATTTCCTGCACGTTTGAGTTGCCTGCACATTCTCAGAGCCAGGCAGGCAGGCAGGCAGTGAGCAGAGACTTGCCTTGCCTTGCCACTGAAAAATGAGCTGCTGTGGGGTTTTGGAACTGTTGGGTCACTTTAACATGATGCCAGGCCTCCTTCACATATTCTGGGGGTGCTGTGGAATACTGTTGCAACTGTTGGGTCAGTTTAAAATCGTCTGAAGGCTTTTTTCATGTCACTTCCTGCCACGACATCACTTCCGGCTTATGACGTCACTTCTGGTGGGCGGGTCCCGACACGTGCCAATCAAAAGTGAGTACCTGTTCTTAAATCATTTAGATGACACCACTGCTTGTAATGTAGCACAGAAACCAAAGTAGAATAATAGAAGTCCTGGCAACAGTAAAAGCTTTAACTCTTGGTGAGAAAACACTTTCTGGCTCAAGTCAAATTGTTACCCCATTGTGGTTATTTTGGCCTATAGGTAAAATGGTGATCGCTGTGCTCATGGTGGTCAGATGGAGGCAAGACCTGGAACGGTAAAAGGGAAAAGACTAGGATGTAATGGGAACAAACGTGTACAAGCCTAACTCCATTTTGAAAGTTCTGAGCTGCTATTCTGCAAAGGAGGTCAACAAAGGTGAACCTCTAGAGACAGCAAACCATTAAGAAATGGCACCAAAAGGCATTCCAAAGTCTCCCACCCTCAGGGTCTTGTAATGCAAATCTAATGTCTGACAAAAGAACATTGTGAGAACCATTTTAGCCTAAATCTATTCTAATCTGCCCAGGAGCTAAACTAACCTGAAAAAGTCTTTTTTTGGACTAAGCCACTGGTTTCCCACCAGAGTTAAAACAGCAATCTTATCATTCAGATGCAAACAACTCCCAGGTATCCAGGTGATTAGATCAAGGAGGGGAGGGGAAAATTCTAACTCTTAAATTTTGTGTCTTCCTGGAAGTACTTACCACATAGATAACTGTGTCTCAAGCAATCAATTGTGTTAAACACTTGTGAAATGTCTCCTGTCTGCTTTTGCGTGCCAACCTATTGTAATCTAAATGTGCCTATGTCTGCATCTCCTTGACCCTTCATGGGGTCACACCAGTGGGGAGGGGGAACACCAGCAAGGGAGACTACCAATCAAATGTCTCACATCACCAAAGTTGGCCAATAGCAAGTTGCCAATGTTCCAATTCCACATTTGCATGTTCAAATGTATAACTGACCAAACCCAGATATAAAAATCGCACAAGTTCTGTGGTCTCCTTGGAAAACGTATTACACTTGTGTCCGTTTTACTGATGCCCTACACATGAGTAAAATGTATTTCTCTTCCTGCAACATTGAAGTCCAGCTGGCATTCTTCCGTCCACGTGTCTGAATTTCCTTTGGTGAGCACTCATAGAAGGGAAGTATCTGGGCTTGTAGGGCAGTCTTGGGTTGAGAGAGGTTGCTTCTTTGGAGGGCAGAGGGAACGCAGGCCGGGGAAATGAGTTCTGCAAAACTTCTTTGACAGGTCAGAGCTCCTTTAACCAAAGACGGGCGTGGATCCTGGAGAGCCCGAGTTTGTTCAGGTGCTCTCTCAGAAAACACTGGTGAGCTTTCAACCCCATTTCAGAACCCCCTGTGGGGTACATGATGTGGATTTACATGGACCTTTGCTCCGAATCAGCAGGGTTATGATGCACTTGTTTTTATGAGCTCCCTGGTGGGCAGGACTGCCGGTTGCATTCAGCCAAGTTTTTTCAGCCTCTGTTAGACAAATGCAGAAACTTTCTTCTGCATAGCATGGATTTTCTATAAAGGAGGGGGGAAAGCCCCATTCTCTCTCTCTTTTTGGCAAGATAAGGAATATTTTTCTCTCTGTTTCAGACGGCTTTTCTTCAGATTCAGAGAAAACATGACTTCTCAGCAATTTTTTTTCTCAGCTTGTAGTTTTAGTTAGTAGTTCTAAATTAGCAAATATAAAGAAATGATGACTGCAGAGGTTTTTTTTCATATCTTCATGTATTTTTATCTTTCACCGAGTTTTAATTTGTATATACAGAGATTGCATTGTTATTGTTAGTCTCTTAACACTTTTGCACAGCAGGAACTGAAGCAAACTTCACAAGAGCACAGTTTTATTTGGGTGGCAATGTGGCAGGAACTCTGGGTGCAAAGTTTGGCTTCCTGAAGAGATAAGGGCTCAGTCATCACTGAAGGGCAATCTAAGAGCACAATCCTAACCAGGAGTTGGGCTGGTATAAGTCAGGCCAGGAAACTTTGGCCAGGACAAGGGTCACTGTAAAGTATGTTTGGACCGCTGTCAGAGTCAGAGAGGCCAGCACACAGACATGTGCCATCTTCCCTGACAGAGAGTGGTCCAATCACACTTTATGGTGTTCCTTCTGCTGGCCAAACTTTGCTGGCCTAACTGTGCCAGCCTAACTCCAGATTAGGATTGCTCTCTAAATTTAGACTGCACAACTTTAGTGTGCATGTGAGGGGTACACATCTGCCTGCTTTTCTCCACCCAAAAAAATACATCCTCCACACAGAAGAGTAGACATGAAGATGAATTATCCTAGTTGAATGGTCTCACTGACATGTTGTTGTTGTTTTATAAAGGGCGCAATCCCAACCTGGAGTTAGGCCGGCACAGTTAGGCCAGTAAAGTTTGGCCAGCAGAAGGGACACTGTAAAGTGTGCTTGGATGACTATCAGAGAGGCCAGTGCACAGATGTGCCATCCTCCCTTACTCCGAGAGAGGTCCAAACATGCTTTATGGTGGTGGCCCTTGTGCTGGCCAAACTTTACTGGACTGTGTTGGCCTAACTCCAAGTTAGGATTATGCTCTAAGAAATATTCCACCCTGTGAACTTCTGCTGGCCATCTCTAGTGGCACAGACCAGTTCAGCATCTCTGAGAGAACTAAATGTAGTTTGATAGATTGCACAGACATAGAGCCATTCATGCTGGCCATATGCTCTGCTGACCCATCTTCAACTTAGGTCAATTTAGGAATTGTGCAGGAGGTGTGGTCCAGAAGAAAAGCTGCTCAAAGACTACCTGAAGCTGAGGAGGCACAGCCTAAGACATGTTCTGGAGGAGAGACCAGAAAAGTAACTGAGAGCAGAAACCTAATCTGGAGTTAGGCCAGCACAGTTAGTCCAGCAACGTCTGGACCACACAAGGGCCACCGTAAAGCGCATTTGGACCACACTCAGAGTCAGGGAGGATGGCGCACATCTGTGTGCTGGCCTCTCTGACTCCAAGAGTGGTCCAAACATACTTTAGGGTGGCCCTTGTGCCAGCCAAACTTTGCTGGACTAACTGTGCCATCCTAATTCCAGGTTAGGATTGCGCCCGGACACACTGTAGTGACTCTTGGTGGCAGAAGGGAGTCGCTATTGGGCACTGCCATGGGAGAGCAGTTGGGAAGTTGAGAATATCAGTGATGTAACAGCTGGAAAATCTCCTACCAATGCAATCTGTATGGCTTGCCTTGAAAAGCTCAGAGTGTTCCTGCAGCTAAGCAGAAGCTGGCTCCACTACTGAATGATAACTTGAAGGGTTCCCTATACAAAGAACGGCATTGTAAAGAATCTTGGTGAAACACATTATTGTACACATTAATACAGCAGCTAGACTTGTCTATGCACAGATGTGGAAACATGCAGAGGTACCCATAATAGAAATGTTAATACCAAAAATTTATGAAATGGTAGAGATGGATATACTAACAGAAAGAATGAAAAATGGTGAAGTAGATAGAATTAATAATATTTGGAAAAAAATATTTTATGCATGGTTATATAGACAGTGAAATAAGCTGTAACATAGATATAAATTAATTGTTTTTAGAAATAGATTTGTCATGCTAATGAATAGGATATTGGATGATGAGAAGATATACTAACCAGATGTGTATTCATAAGTGTAAAATTGCTGAGAACCAACAGATAATAATAATAATAATAATAATAATAATAATAATAATAATAATAATATACTGCCTTTCTTAGTCATTAGATTGCTCCTCTGACTTTAATTCAAGGTGGTTTACATAGTCAGGCTTTATTTCTCTAAACCCCTTTCAAGGGTTTTTTTTTTTACAAATTACAAAGAAGTTCTGTCTTTCAAGAACTACAACATACAGATGGAACTTTCATGGTCTAGTCCTTCTTTCTGGCCGCACGATTGCCTTCCTGCTGGCTGATAGATGGCTTCTCTGCTCCCACCAAAGAAGCAGCTGGCCCAGCACAACTCCTTTCTCACAGCTGGAGACAGCTCAGCTCTAATCAGTTGCACTTCTCAAGGTCTGCCGCTCACGGAAGCTTCCGGTGATCTCGAACTGGCGACCTTCGGATCTTATCTTCAGGCAAACGGAGGCTCTAACCCTCTCGGCTAAACCTCCTGCCCTAATGTTTCACCCTTTGTACTCTTATCCCGATGTATCTCCCTTCCCCAACCCTAACTGAAATATTAAGTAAAAAAAAATTATTGTAAATAAAAAAAAGAAGAAGAAAGCAGGAGCTGGAGCAGGAAGAAGAGGAGGAAGCTGGGTGGTTTAACCCCCTCCCTTGTCCACATCTGAGGCTGTTTTGCTGTTGGTGACCCCTCAGTCTCCATCCTGGACCTTCCCCCTTTCCACCTGGCCACAGAGACTGTCGTGTATATTGGGTTCCATGCTCTCGAAACTCAGACAGGGCAGGTACAGCTGGAACCGTGATTGCAACAGGCAACAGTCAGAACTGAACTGAAGGGCCACAGTCGAACCCCTGTATGATGTTAACTCCACCCCCTGCTTTCCCACTTTTCAGGATTCATGCAGCTCAGGGCTCCTGATTAGCTCCACCCCTCCAGCCTGCTTGCTCAGGCTTAACCCCTGAGCAATACAGTGGGTATTGGCTTTCCTGGGTTCCATTTGCTCCTAGCTTGCTGTACAGTGTTGGATTTTTCCCCCTAGTTACTGATACTCCAGTTACCCCAATTATCCAGCCACCGATATTTAAAGCTGATCCTCAGAGCTAACTAGATGTTATGAGGGAAGTGGGCCAATGCACAGCCTTTTCAATGGTGGTTTCAACACTAAGGATCTTCTTTCCTTTGGAGGTCCACATGGTCCTCATCTTATACATGCTCAAGTATCAAGGTTGGTTTTTTTATAGGCTTTGAGGCAGTGGTGTCATCCAAATGATTTAGGGACAGGTACTCACTTTTGATTGGCACTTGTAGGGGTCCGCCCACCGGAAGTGACGTTGTAAGCCGGAAGTGATGTCATGTTTGTTGCCATGGATGTGATAATGTTTGTAATAACTTCAGCTTGTGGTTAGTGTTGATTTAACTTCTATTGCTTTGCTTTCTAGAGATGTGTATATTTTGTTTCAACAGTTCCCTGGTTAAATAGCAGGGGCCAGCTTCAAGTGGGCGGGGCCAGCTCAACTTCTAGGAACCGGTACTCGCATAGTGGTGCGTAGTGGGTGCATGACATCACTGCTTTGAGGTTATTGGATTAATTTTGCTGGTGATCAATTTGATTTTGCTAGTTCAGATGGTTCTGTTGCTTTATTAATGCTGTTCTGTTTTAATTCTGCTGATTTTTTTTAAAAAAAAACATATTGTCATTTTTTATTGCAAGCTGTTTCGTGTTGCAAGTGGCAAAAAAGTGGAGTAATTTAAAACAAAATAAAAATGAGGACGTCATACCATATATTGCGTTAATCTAGAAGAGTGGTTCTCAAACTTTTTTGACCACTTTTTAGAATGATGTTCTAGGATCCACCAGAAGTGATGTCATTACCATGGAAGTGATGTCATAGCCAGAAGCCGCCATAATCAAGCAGGAAGTGCCGTCAGTGTGAAGTCATCAAAAGACACTCCTAAAATGCAAACTGCATTCTTGGACAAAAGCAATTGCACAACCATGAAATATCTCACTTGAAAATTCAAACGGTTAACACTCACAAAGGGAATATAGCAAGAGTAAGATCTGCAGTTTCCAAGATGGCTGCTCCCATCTTTCCATGACCCACTTGACATCAAGCGCAATTCTAACCTGGAGTTAGGCTGGCACAGTTAAGCCAGCAAAGTCTGGCCGGTGCAAGGACATCGAAAAGTATGTTTGGACCACTCTCGGAGTCAGAGAGGCCAGCACACAAACGTGTGCCATCTGACTCCGAGAGTGGTCCAAACATGCTTTACGGTGTCCCTTGTGCCGGCCAAACTTTGCTGGCCTAACTTTGCTGGTCTAACTTCAGGTTAGGATTGTGCGCATCAGGTAGTGACCCACCAAGTGGGTATCAACCCACAGTTTGAATAACACTGACCTAGACATTACAAGGAAGAGGCAGGAAGAAGACTTCATTGAATGACCTGCACTCCGGTTGACAATTTTAAAGTCTCCTATGCTGGTCACTCAAAACATAAACAGCCAAGTTTGTCTTCCGCCAGAATCCTGTACTTTCGTTTTTTGGCACGGCATATTGTTCTAATTTGATTGTAGAACTGTTTGCCGGTGGAATGTGGACAGTCAACTAGACCGTGAAATGTAACCTTGTATTAACTGGCAAATGCATAATTGCATGTGACCCACCATCCACCCATCCCTGGTCTCCCTTATCATGTCGGCTTGTCCCCTTCGTTACTTAGGCTAAATACTCTGTCACAGAAAGCACCATGTGTGTGTCTACAGAACCTTGAGAGGGATAAACAGAGCCCAGCGTGTCATGCAGGATCAAAAGGCCATCTGGCAGCATCCCTTGTGAGCGAGGTTAATGTTGCATTGGGAAAGTTCAAGGAAGAGATATTAATATGGGCCTTCTTTTCCCTGTGTAGTCTCTCATATCTCATTAGCAATATCTTCCCCCGTTAGCACATTAACACCATTCCTTTGTTATTGTATTAGCATTCATATCATATCAGGACATATTGTTCCCTAATACAACGTTGCAGTCGTATCGGATTAGCAACTTTCATATCAAATTAGGGGAAACCGAGATTAAGAAGGCATTCTGATTCAATTAGCAAGGTGGCAGAATCCCTCTCTTTCCAAGGCACTTCCTTGCGTGGTCCTAAACGGCAACTAAATGAGATGCCTTGGCAACAAGCTTTCCTTCGTTCCTCACAGTTCTCCGTGGCCTATGCACATTGTCATTTTATACTAAGGGTGCAATCCTAGCCTGGAGTTAGGCTGGCACAATTAAGCCAGCAAAATTTGCCCAGCACAAGAGACACCATAAAGTATGCTTGGACCACTCTCGGAGTTAGAGAGGCCAATACACAGACGTGAGCCATCCTCCCTGACTCGGAGAGCAGTCATGAAAAAGGTGGGTATTCATACAAGGCCTCATCCCCAGGCCATGCGGCCCCGATTCAGGCAGCGCTGTCTCCTTGGTTCAAGGAGCCAATCAAGGAGCACATTGGGGGGGGCTGGTTGCCCTCAAGTCGCCCTGTGAGCTGCATTGGATGCAGCAGAGCTGGTCTTAAGCCAATGTGACCAATGCCATCACATCGGACCTGCGCTTTGGGGGCCCCCGCACCCGTGCAGTGAGCATATGGCTTGCTGCTGCAGTCAGGCTCTCTTAGGATTGTAGGTCAGTGGGGCCAGCAGAGCAGCTTTGCCTTGGGTCCTCTCAGCTGCCCCAGCTTCTGAAGTTGCCCAAAATGGGCCTCCTGGAAGCAATTGGCAGTGACGTCATCCTGTCACCACCAACTATTTCCAGGTGCCACACTTTGTGTGTGTCACCACAAGTGCTCTTCTTGGTGAGTGGGGGGCCCTGTGGGGAGTGTGGGGGGCCCCACAGGAATGCCCCGCATTGGGCCCTGCCACTCCTAGAGCCGGCCCTGGGATGCAGCGCAAGTGCGCTGGCCTGCCTGCTTCAGTGCAGCTTAGGATTGGGCTGCCCATCATGAGAGCTTGGAAGCCTTTGGAAATCTCGGGTGTGATGTCTTCCCCTCCCAAGCATCCTTCCAGAGCTTTCTATTGTGTGTGTTAATAATGTGCTCATCTCCCTAAGCATCCGTCTCAGTTGCTTTATCTTGTGCCTGGACTGAACCAACCTGGGGGCACGAGCCTGGCCAACTTTCCATCGCTGCCCTAGCTGTGCCAATGGGGCAGGTGCTGCATCCTGCAGTGGAGCCACCTCAAAGGAAGGGGATGTTTGTCCCCTTACCTGGGAGTTGCATTGCCCTGACCCCCCCCCCCAAACTGGAAAGCCAGTTAGGATTGCACCCTGAATCGGTACTGAAAGAAGGCTCACAGATAACCATGCCTGGGGACACCATGGCTGTCACCAGAGGCAGATCTAAGGGAGGGCAAAGCTCTAAGTTTTGCAAGAAGCCTTACCTTGCAGTGGAAATCACTCCTCTCCTGCACCGTTTTAGCCAATCCTCACAGGGAACAGCAACATCTTGGCATTGCTTACTGGCTACAGCAGCATGGGAGAGGCGGGATTTACATGACAGGGTAAGGCTCCTTGCAACACTTGGAGCTTTGCCCTCCCTGTAGATCCGCCTCTGGCTGTCACTCTCTATGTCCCGCTACAAGCCTCTGTTTGCTCACCCTTTTCCTGCTTGTGCATTTCATGAGGTGGGAACCCTGTGGTGTTAGACACCCAAAGAACCTTACCCACAATGGAAACGCCCCTTTCCTTTCCTAACAAGGGGCTGTAATTGGCAGCAAACGGGATGATTTCGAATGTGTTTCCAAGTAGGAACTTGGTGTAATGACCTATAAATATTCCACGTTATTAACCAAGTAATCAATTATCTGGTCTCTCTGGATGTCTTGCTCATTTACACCTTCCCCCTTGATATAGCACAGTGGTATAATTTAAATGCAACTATTATAATTGCCATTTTGGTCTGTTTGTGTTTGTTTTTGCAGGCTGGCTGAATGCTGAAGAGCACTGAGATGTGCACGCGTATTGGCACTGGAACTGGAAAGTTCATAGCCAACAGGTTTTGTGCACTAGTAAGTCATTATTCCAAAGGATGTGGAGGTGAAAGGGTTACGATGCTGGGCTTTGGTAAAGAAGCTAGAGGCATCTGGTGCTCAGCCCTGGGTACTGCTAGCTAAAACAGCAGCATCCAGGAATGCTTTAAATGCAAATACTGGGCTGTGAATGATGGACTGCATATTTTGCAGGGGGATAATGTTCCCAGCTTACTAGAGTGGACCGTTCGCCCTGTCTGCAGCTGTAACAGATACACCTACAAAGAAGGTAAGAACCATTCTGTATAGAAAAGGTCCCTCTAGCCCAATATTATTTTTCCAGTAGCAGGGACCTGGGTGAAGCTCACAAACATAAGGACATAAGAAGAGCCCCACTGGATCAGGCCATCTAGTCCAGCTACCTGTATCTCACAGCGGTCCACCAGATGCTTCAGGGAGCAAAGACAACTATACACCTGCACCTCATTGCTACTCCCTTGCATCTGGTATTCTGAGATAGCTTACTTCTAAAGTATGGAGGTTGCACTACCCATCATGGCCTGCAGCCTGCAATGTTTTTTTTTTCCTCCAGAAATCTGTTTCTCCCCTCTCCTCTCCCCCGCTGCAATTAGCCATCCTTAGCCATCATGGCCAACAACTTCTGAAAGACCTCTCCTCTCTGAATCTCTCTAATCATTTTTAAAGCCATCTAATCCACTGATTAAGATCACATCTTGTGGCAGTGAGTCCCATCTGCTTTTTTGAATGCCCATCAGCAGTGGTGTAGCTAAGGAGGTGCAAGGGGTAACAAATGCACCAGGCGACAAGCTTTAGGGGGGGGGGCAACAAGCTGAGCTTGACATTCATGGCCAAAATTGTGAAAACCTTGCTAAGTATGAATAATATCATCATGTTATATATCTTTAGAAAGGTAATTTAACTCTGAATGCAATGAAACAAACCACATTGGAATATCAAAAGTTAGGGCTAATTAACTGAAAGCCTATTTATTTACATAATAAATTAAATTTGATTTAATTGTGGAGCATGGGGGTACAAAATTTTCTTTGCTCCCACTGCCCTTTGCTATGCCACTGCCCTTTGCAATTTCCCTTTGCTATGCCACTGCCCATCAGGGAGATAAAGTAGGGCAGCGTTATTCAAACTGTGGGTCGGGACCCACTTGGGTCATGACCTGATGTTAAGTAGATCGCGGAAAGCTGGGAGCAGCCATTTTGGAAACTGCAGATCTTCCTCTTTTTATATTCATTCTGTGAGTGTTAACAGTCTGAATTTTAAAGTGAGGTTTTTGTTTGTTTGTTTGTTTGTTTTTGCCAATTTGCATTTTAGGAGTGTCATTTTATTATGTTACAATGACAGCACTTCTTGCTTGATGACATCACTTCCTGCTGCAACACCACTTCCCGGTCGATGACATCACTTCTGGTGGGTCCCATTCTAAAAAGTGCCATTCTAAAAGTGCCATTCTAAAAAGTGCCGTTCTAAAAAGTGGGTCATGTCCTAAAAAGTTTGAATAGCACTAATGTAGTGTTCAAATCTGTCAATAAATATAAATAATGTTTAGGCTGAAATCCTATGCACTCTCATTTCGAGTAAGTCCCCTTGGGTACAGAGGGACTTACTTTTAAGTAAACATGAATAAGATGGTGCTGTAAGTAGGATGCCCAACCCTCCAGGATTGACTTGGGGTCTTCAGAAATCAGCAGCCCACTCTCCAGAAGACCCCTGACAATTTTACACAGCTTCCCTGACTGATCATCATATTGGAAAAGACATCATGCAGGAATAAAAATCCAGGAATAGCTCTGGTCAGTGCAGAGGCGGATCTACAGGGAGGGCAAAGCTCTAAGTGTTGCAAGAAGCCTTACCCTGTCATGTAAATCCCTCCTCTCCCTTGCTGCTGTAGCCAGTAAGCAACACCAAGATGTTGCTTTTCCCTGTGAGGATTGGCTAAAACGGTGCAGGAGAGGAGTGATTTCCACTGCAAGGCAAGGCTTCTTGCAAAACTTAGAGCTCTGCCCTCCCTTAGATCTGCCTCTGGGTCAGTGTGAAAATAGCACTTCCTTTGGTCTCACCTGTACCTACAGCATCAGTTTCATTGGGTGACCAGTACTATGAGAGGGAGAGGAAGAAAACACCCTCTTTTCCATACCAAGTATAATTGCATATAGGTCCATAACGTTATCCTCCATCAGTCCTTTTCTGAACCTAAACCCCCCAGATGCTTCAGCTATTCCTGTAAGAAAAGTACTTGAACTTCTTGATCAATTTGATTGCCCTCTTCTGCACCTTTTCTGGTCCTGTAATAGTCTTTTTTTTTGAAACAGGATAACCAGAACTGTGCCTCGTATTCCAAATGTGTCTGCTCCGTGCATTTTATATAATGGCATTATGATACATGTCACTGTATTTTCATTTCTTTGCCTGATAATTTCCAACGCTAAATTGGCTTTTTTTCCCGCTGCGGCTGCACACAAAGGAAAGAAATAGCATGTTGGCAGGTGCTGATAAGAAGCGTTAATCAATTATCAGATTAAAGACCTGAGAACGACCATGCCTGGGCCCCCCATCTCAGCATTCGGGCTTCTGAATGGCGGCCAATCAGATACCACAGGAGGCTGATAAAGCAGGCAGTGATTATGATATCCATCCTACGTGGAGAGGTGATCTACACATTCATAATGATCACATGACACCGTTCTATGGTGGCCTCTTGTACTGTTTGTTTGGATTCCCCTAGAGCAGCGGCCTTCAAACCCTGGCCCAGGGGCCAGGTATGGCCCTCAGAGAGCCTCTATCTGGCCCACAGCAAGCCTCTGGTCCCCTAATAATAATAAAAATAATGCATGTATTTATATACCGCCTTTCTTAAGATCACTAGATTTCTCTAGTGACTGTAACTCAAGGCGGTTTACATGGGCAGACTTTATTCATAAACCCGAAGGTTTTTACAATTTACAGAATGTTCTATCTTTCAAGAACTACACACATTCAGATCTTCCTTTCTGGATTTAGCCTTCTTTCTTTAGCCACCCGTCTGTCTTCTGCTGGCTGATGCTTCCCTGCTCTCACCAGAGACGCAGCTGACTCTCAGCACACTCCTCCTCCCACGAGGCAGCTGGAGCTCAGCTTCTAATCAGCCGCAGTTGCAAGGTCTGCCGCTCACAGAGACTTCCGGCTGTCCCGAGCTCACGACCTTGAGATCTTCAGCTGTATCTTCGGGCAAACGGAGGCATTAACCCTCTCGGCTAAATCTTCTGCCCTAAGAGCCTCTGGTCCTCCTGACCTTGCTGGCACAGGCCGCACCCTCCAAGTGGTGCTCTGGTTGTGTGCAGAGGGTATTCTGAAGGCCAGGGAGGCCACATACACCCTACGGAGGCCTCAGAATGCCTCCAGGTGACCAAAAATAATCACTTCCATCTAGAAGCTGGACTAGATGGGCTTTTGGCCTGATCCAGCGGGGCTCTTCTTATGTTCTCATGTTTATGAAAAGGTGAGTTTGGAGGAGGACTTCTAAGGAAAAAAAGATAGCATGCAATTGTTCTAGGAGGAGGGCATGCTCCACTTGGGGGGCAGCAAGGGCGAAAGAACAGAGTGGGTGAAAGAAGACAACCTTTAGATGGATGAGGGTAGTCGAAATGGAGGAAGGAGGAACCTGGACGTGTTCCCTTGGGGTGTGAGAACACAGCGATGCAGTGGGGAGCAAGGCCACATAGAAGACCGTACAGGTAAGGCTGAAGAGGCTGCGATTAATCCAGGCATAGGTCAGATTATCTTTCAAATAACAGCAGGCACACAAGGAAGCTCAGTCACTGGTGAACCGCCAGCCATTGGATCCATCCATTTCTTTCTCCTTCCATTTCTTCCCCCCAAAGAAGTTTGAATCCCAGACACAGGGCTGTATTACCCATTAGGCTGACGAGGCTGAAGCCGAGGGGCCCCACAGGGATGAGGGCCCGTCAATTTGGCCCTGTTACCGATGCCGTAACCTGGCCGGATGCTAGAGCCCAAGGCCTGAGCCGGGCCCTGTCGCAGGGAGCCAAGCCGTGGCAATGTGGAGCTCCCACGAGGGCTCGGCCTCGTCACAGCACCCAGGAGCAGGCAGCAAGCCAGGCCTGAGTGGCACCCGTGTGGCCAGATGCCCAGCCCCCCTCCTTGCGCGGACGGAGTGGGAATTACAGGGCCAAGCACGTTTGGTGCGCCGGTACTGAGTGGCGCTTGTGCACTCAGCTGCCCACTCACCCAGCTCCTGGAGGCAGGCAGCACAACACCTGTCCTCCACAACACCTCCATCCTCCACGGCCAGCCAGGGCTCCTTGCAGTGCCAGCTTGGCATGGGAGTCTGGGGGAGATGAGGGAGGAGCAGAGGGACCCGTGTGAGGAGAGGAACAGTAACAAGGGCTGGAGCATGCCCTCTTTTTCCTGATGTGCTTAACGTAAGAACATAAGAAGAGCCCAGCTGGATCAGACCAAAGGCCCATCTAGTCCAGCTTCCTGTATCTCACAGCGGCCCACCAGGTGCCCCAGGGAGGCACGAGACAACAAGATGCTTGCATCCTGTTGCCACTCCCTTGCACCCGGTACTCTGAAGTAGCCTGCTACTAATGTAAGGAGGTTACAACCCATCATTGCCTATAGCCAGCGGTGTTATGCTGCCGGAACGCTGGGCGGGACATCCGGGTGATGGACAGCCCACCCGTCGCGTTCCGGAGCGTTACGCCATTTGCTTAACCAATTACACCGCTTGCGTACATTACGCAAACGGCGTAACGCTGTGGAACGCGACGGGCAGGCTGTCGATCACCCGGATGCCCCGCCCAGCGTTCCGGCAGCATAACACTGCTGCCTATAGCCCACAATGGACCTTTCCTCCAGAAATCCGTCCAATCCCCTCTTAAAGGCATCCAGACCCACTGCCATCACCACCTCCTGTGGCAGTGAGTTCCACAGATTAACCACCCACTGGGTAAAAATGTATTTCCTTTTATCTGTTTTAACCCTCCCAACCCTCAGTTTTAGTGGAGAGTTAAAACAGATAAAAGGAAGTACTTGTTTCAGGGGCGGCCCACAATACCTGAAAGCCTAGGGGCCAGCCATGGGTTAATACTGCCCTGCCCAGACCTGCTTCCTTCCCCTGCTTCAGGCACTGCATATTTCAGCCTGCAAGACAGAGAAAGAAAGATGTTTTGGCCAGGGAGTGGGGCTTAATCATTTCACCTGTAACACACTGCCCAGTTTTCTTATAGATTTCCATTATCCAGTTGCTTTAATGCTCTTTTCTCCTGCACTCCCTCCTGCTCACACTTTCTGGTCTTTGCTTCAGTTTTGCCTTTACCTTTTTGATAGACTATAGATCTGTTTATCCTGGGTCATAAATCCTGACTAGCGTGATCCACAATAGGTATCCTGGGACTTTGTCTTCTGGGCTCATCAAAGACTTTGGTGCTTCCCTTGATAATATTATCTCCTGTTTGTCCCCCCCCCTCCAAAAAAAAAAATCTTTAGCAGAAACATTTTTCTGTAAAATTGAAATCCTTTATCTTAAAACCATTGATCTTCTCTTTGACCTTGTGGCCTTCAAATATGAATAAAGACCATGGGTGAACAGAACCTGTCAGATTTTCTCTTCTGCAGTTGCCTGATCAACATTCAAAACTGTTGGCTATTTTGCAGAAACTGGGAAGTGAACTTTCAGTGTTTAGCCACCATTGTAACATGTTTTTTTTTTTTTGCGTCCCTTTTAAGTGCAGAGATAAGGCATAAAGTTAGAGGGTACATAATGCTGGTCACATTCTTGGTTTCCTACAGACCTAAATGACTTTGGACCAGGAGACAGTGAGTGTGCGATCCTAACCTGGAGTGAGGCCGGCACAGTTAGACCAGCAAAGTTTAGCCACCACAAGGGACACCATAAAGTATGGACCACACTTGGAGTCAGAGAGGCCAGCACACAGACAAGCGCCATCCTCCCTGACTCCGAGAGTGGTCCAAACGTGCTTTACCGTGGCCCTTGTGCTGGCCAAACATTGATGGCCAAACTGTGCTGGCCTCACTCCAGGTTAGGATCATGCTCTAAGAACTGTCCTGTTCCATGAAATCCTGCCCAAACACTGGCATTATCTTGGAGGCCCTGATTTGAATTTTCCTACTATCAGAAATAATGTAAGCGGATACTCAGGTTCAGAGCCTTATCTGTGGTTGCACCAAGATTATGGACTGCCCTCTCAGTGAAAATCTGCCTAGTGTGACGGACTGGAGAAATGGGATAGCATCCTGGCACATGCGACTGCCACCAAGATCCGTCCCATTCTGCCCCAGAATTACTCTCTGCCTTCCATCCTCATCCACATAAGAACATAAGAACATAAGAAGAGCCCTGCTGGATCAGGCCAAAGGCCCATCCAGTCCAGCTTCCTGTATCTCACAGCAGCCCACCAGGTGCCCCAGAGAGGCACGAGACAAGAAGATGCTTGCATCCTGTGGCCACTCCCTTGCACCCGGTACCAGTAGCCCACCACCTTTTTTAAGGAGGTTGCACAATCCATCATTGCCTATAGCCTACGATGGACCTTTCCTCCAGAAATCCGTCCAATCCCCTCTTAAAGGCATCAAGACCAGATGCCATCACCACCTCCTGTGGCAAAGAGTTCCACAGATTAACTACCCGCTGAGTAAAGAAGTACTTCCTTTTATCTGCTTTAACTCTCCCAACCCTCAGTTTTAGCGGATGCCCCCTGGCAACCCACTCCAGTACTCTTGCCAAGAAAACCCTATGGATTACAGAACAAAAAGGCTAAACGATATGACACTGGAAGATGAGACCCTCAGGTCGGAAGGTGTCCATTATGCTACTGGGGAAGAGCAGAACACGAGTACTAGTAGCTCCAGAAAGAGTGAAGTAGCTGGGCCAAAACTGAAAGGAAGCTCAGCTGTGGATGTGTCTGGAAGTGAAAGGAAAGTGCGATGCTGCAAAGAACAATACTACATAGGAACCTGGAACGTCAGATCTATGAATCAAGGCAAGCTAGATGTGGTCAAACGTGAGATGTCAAGGCTGAACATCGACATCCTGGGAGTTAGTGAACTAAAGTGGACAGGAATGGGAGAATTTAATTCAGATGACCATTATATTTGCTACTGTGGGCAGGAATCCCTTAGAAGAAATGGAGTAGCCTTCATCGTGAACAAGAGAGTGAGAACAGCAGTACTGGGGTATAACCTCAAAAATGATAGAATGATTTCCATTCGGATCCAAGGCAAACCTTTCAACATCACACTAATCCAAGTCTACGCCCCAACCACTGGTGCTGATGAGGAAGAAGTTGACCGCTTCTATGAAGACCTAGAACAGCTTCTAGAATTGACACCCAAAAAAGATGTCCTTCTCATCATAGGGGATTGGAATGCTAAAGTAGGCAGTCAAGAGGTAAGAGGAATAACAGGCAAGTTTGGTCTTGGAGTACAAAATGAAGCAGGGCAAAGACTGATAGAGTTCTGTCAGGAGAACACATTAGTCATAGCAAACACCCTTTTCCAGCAACACAAACGGCGACTGTACACATGGACTTCACCAGATGGTCTACATCGAAATCAGATTGATTACATTCTTTGCAGCCAAAGATGGAGAAGTTCCATACAGGCAGTAAAAACAAGACCTGGAGCTGACTGTGGCTCAGATCATCAGCTTCTTCTTGCCAAATTCAGGCTTAAACTGAAAAAAGTAAGGAAAACCGCTAGGCCCTCCACGTATGACCTAAATCAGATCCCCTACGAATATACAGTGGAGGTGACAAATAGATTTAGGGGCTTAGATTTGGTAGACAGAGTGCCTGAAGAACTTTGGATGGAGGTCTGTAACATTGTACAGGAGGCAGCAACTAAAACCATCCCAAAGAGGAAGAAATGCAAGAAGGCAAAGTGGCTGTCTGACGAGGCTTTACAAATAGCTGAGGAAAGGAGAGAAGCCAAAAGCAAGGGAGAAAGGGAAAGATATACCCAACTGAATGCAGATTTCCAGAGAACAGCAAGGAGAGATAGGAAGGCCTTTCTAAATGAGCAATGCAAAGAAATAGAGGAAAACAACAGAATGGGGAGGACTAGAGATCTTTTCAAGAAAATTGGAGATGTCAAAGGACAATTTCATGCTAAGGTAGGCACAATAAAGGACAAAAATGGCAAGGACCTAACAGAAGCAGATGAGATTCAGAAGAGGTGGCAAGAATACACAGAGGAACTCTATAAGGCCGATCTAAATGTTCCTGATAACCACAGTGGTACAGTCACTGAGCTCGAACCTGACATCCTGGAGAGTGAAGTCAAGTGGGCTTTAGAAAGCCTCACTAACAACAAAGCTAGTGGAGGTGACAGCATTCCAGCGGAATTACTCAAAATCTTAAAAGATGATGCTGTCCAAGTGCTGCTCTCCATATGCCAGCAAATTTGGAAAACCCAACAGTGGCCACAAGACTGGAAAAGATCAGTTTACATTCCAATCCCAAAGAAGGGCAATGCCAAAGATTGCTCGAATTACCGCACCATTGCACTCATTTCACATGCTAGCAAGGTCATGCTCAAAATCCTACAAGCTCGGCTTCAGCAGTATGTGAATCGAGAACTACCAGATGTACAAGCTGGTTTCCGAAGAGGCAGAGGAACTAGAGATCAAATTGCCAACCTTCGCTGGATCATGGAGAAAGCAAGAGAGTTCCAGAAAAACATCTACCTCTGCTTCATTGATTATGCTAAAGCCTTTGACTGTGTGGATCACAACAAACTGTGGCAAGTTCTTGAAGAGATGGGAGTTCCAGACCACCTGATCTGCCTTCTGAGAAACCTTTATGCGGGTCAGGAAGCAACAGTTAGAACTGGACATGGAACAACCGACTGGTTTCAAATTGGGAAAGGAGTACGACAAGGCTGTATATTGTCACCCTGCTTATTTAACTTATACGCAGAGTACATCATGAGGAAGGCAGGGCTGGAAGACTCACAAGCTGGAATCAAGATTGCTGGGAGAAACATCAACAACCTCAGATATGCAGACGATACCACTCTACTGGCAGAAAGTGAGGAAGACCTAAAGAACCTTTTGATGAGGGTGAAAGAGGAAAGTGCCAAAATTGGTTTGAAGCTCAACATTAAAAAGACTAAGATCATGGCAACCACTCCCATCACTTCCTGGCAAATAGGAGGGGAAGAAATGGAAGCAGTGACAGACTTTATTTTCCTGGGCTCCAAGATCACCGCAGATGGTGACTGCAGCCATGAAATTAAAAGACGTTTACTTCTTGGGAAGAAAGCTATGGTGAACCTAGATAGC
Organism: Lerista edwardsae; assembly: GCA_029204185.1. NCBI lineage: Eukaryota > Metazoa > Chordata > Lepidosauria > Squamata > Scincidae > Lerista > Lerista edwardsae. The sequence goes on along the minus strand of JAJKFI010038697.1, from coordinate 1,446 downwards.
TTAATCAAAAGCCGAGACATCACCCTGCCAACAAAGGTTCGCATAGTTAAAGCGATGGTTTTCCCAGTAGCCATGTATGGCTGTGAGAGCTGGACCATAAGAAAGGCAGAGCGTCGAAGAATCGATGCTTTTGAATTATGGTGTTGGAGAAGACTCTTGAGAGTCCCCTGGACTGCAAAGAGATCCAATCGGTCAATTCTCCAGGAAGTCAAGCCTGATTGCTCCCTGGAAGGACAAATGCTGAAGCTGAAGCTCCAATACTTTGGCCACCTGATGAGAAGAGAGGACTCTTTAGAAAAGACCCTCATGCTGGGAAAGATTGAAGGCAAAAGGAGAAGGGGGCGACAGAGGATGAGATGGTTAGATAGTGTCACCGAAGCAATGAATATGAAATTGGGCGAACTCAGGAAGCTAGTGGAGGACAGGGAGGCCTGGCGTGCTGTGGTCCATGGGGTCGCGAAGAGTCGGACACGACTTAGCGACTGAACAACAACAACAACAACCTGGTTCTGGTGTTTTGAGAGAGGGAAAAGAACATCCCACATGATCTTGACTGCCCATGACATGAACTGGGTGGAGGTCAGAGGAGGGCAAGGGTGGAATGCAGTCATTAGACCTCTAATCTCTGTCCCCAGGCCGCACGGCCCCAATTTGGTCCATGTGGCTTCCTTGTCTTTGCGCATGGATATGAGGAACCCATAGGAGAGGCTGGAGCCTCCCCTGGGGCAAAGGCATGAATGTGCCCTTGTCCCGGGGAGTCTCCCCAGCGCACTGAAGCTGCGCTGGATTCAGCGCAGGCCTGCCAGCCTCGCTGCTCCAGCGCAGCTCAGGATTGCGCTCTCAGAAGGGGCTGTGTTGTGGGACGGGACTACAAAATTTTCTTTGCACTGGGTAACAAATGGCTTAGCTATGCCACTGCATCCTAGGCAGAAGATTTAGTTGAGAGGGTTAATGCCTCCGTTTGCCTGAAGATAAGCGCTGAAGATCTGAAGGTCACCAGTTCGGGACAGCCGGAAGTCTCTGTGAGCGGCAGACCTCGTTAATTGCGACTGATTAACAGCTGAGCTTCGGCTGCCTTGCGTGAGGGGGAGTTGTGCCGAAGTTCAGCCGCTTCTCTGGTGGGAGCAGGGAAGCCATTTATCACCCAGCAAGAAGAGAAACGGGTGGCCAGAAAGAAGGACTAAATCCAGAAAGATCTATCTGTATGTGTGTAGTTCTTGCAAGATAGAACATTTCTGTATAAATTGTAAAAACCTTCGGGTTTCTGAATAAAGTCTGCCTCTGTAAACCGCCTTGAGTTATAGTCACTAGAGAAATTTGGTGACCTAAGAAAGGCAGTATATAAATCCAAGTATTATTATTATTATTATTATTATTATTATTATTATTATTGTTGTTGTTGTTGTTGTTGTTGTTGTTGTTGTTGTTGTTGTTGTTGTTGTTGTT
>JAJKFI010038696.1:0-14919 GCA_029204185.1 Lerista edwardsae | reverse complement strand
ATTATTATTATTATTATTATTATTATTATTATTATTATTATTATTATTATTATTATTATTATTTTACAAGAGGACTTTCAAAGGCAGACAGGGCTTCCTGCTGACTTCACAGTGCAATGAGATGCTGGTCAGTGGAGGCTCCCCCCCCCCCAGTCTGGTGTTCTGCAACATCTGAGTTTCCTCCATTTTAGTAATCAGAGGAAAACAGTTTCTTGGCAGGGTGAGGTGAGCAGCTCTGGAACATATGTAGAAAAGCTGCTGTAAAGACAGTTGGGGGGACAGGTGAGAGAAAGCAAAGGTGGTGAGAGACTCTAATCTGTTGTGTGGTCTTAAAGAGAGCGCTCCATCATCCTTCAGGAGCTGCTCCTTTGTCTACAGAGGGAGCCCCAATAGGGATAGTCACTTGCTGCCTGGGACTAGCTGGTGCAGCTTGTCCCCCTCCAAAAAGACAGTAGCAGGCAGTGAGGTTGGGGTGAGAGGGAGTATCCTTCTGGCTTGCATTCTCTCCCGTGTAGCCAAGGGCGCACACAGGGCCCTGCTGGATCTGTATGAAGGGGGCCCATCTCATCCTACTTCCCACAGTGGCCAGCTTGGAATCTCCAGGGAGCCCTCCCCATGTTATTGGCCCCCAGCCGCTGGCGTTCCTCTTATCTGCCTGTCTAACATTTAAAAAAAACCAAAGTTACACAACTGGGGTGTGTGTGTGTGTGTGTGTGTGTTTACATTGTAAACAGGAGCCTGTTGTCATGACTTGTGGCCATGAATTCCGCAAGCTAACTGCATGCTTTCCAAACTAGTTAGGAGTGTTGTGTGACACTCCTGCCCCCTTTCATTGACAGGCTCCAAATTCTAATACCACGAGAGAGGAAGGACTGTCTCTCTTTCCAAACCGCTCATCAGTGCACACAAGTTTGAAGGACTTCTCTTGGCTGTTATATAGCTGTTATATACTTCTCTAGAACTTCTCTTGGCTGTTATATAGCTGTTATATTTTGGAATATGGAGACCATGATAGGAGAAGCCCTTTTTCTTTTCTTAAAAAGGATTTGGAGGAAAATTGAAGCATGCCTTTCAAATATAGAATCCTAGATGGTGAGCTTGGAAGGGATCTTAGAGGTCTAGTCCAACCCACTGTTCTCTGCAGACATCTGCTACAGCATCCCTGATAGGGGGGCATCAGCTTCTGCTTGAAAATCTCCAACAGCTGGACAGCGCTTGCAGTGAGGAAATCTTTCCTAAATCTCCTTCAACTCATTGCTCCTAGTCCTGCCCACAAGAGCCACAGAGAGCAAGCCCTTCCTTCTTTTGTGTGGCAGTCCATCAGATACTTGGAGACAAAACTCTCATGTTTCCCCTCACCCTCCTTTTCTCCAGGCTAAACATCTCCAGCTTTTAACTGTACCTCATAGAGCTTGGTTCCCAGACCCCTCCCCTTTTTACTTGCCCTGTTCTGAAAAGCTCCATATGATCAACACCCTCTTAAAATGTGATGCCCAAAATGGAATGCACAATTCCAGGTGAGATGGGAACACTATTTGGGTACGCGGGTGTGTGTGTGTGTGTGAGATTCATCAGCATTGAATATAGAAAACCCCAGTCAGAGATGCTCTACACAGTGTGTTCTGCACCCTCTTAGAACTCAAGGTTTCCGGGCAGGAAAAAATATTCACCTTTCAGTCTGTTGCGCTGGAGGCAAGAAGGCATGAACTTCGACTTGCCCCGGCAGTTGGCTCTCCCCCACCCCCGTTTCTCAGCCTCCTTCTTTCCTTCCTTCCTTCCTTGCAGTGCGTTGCAGGGGCAGCTGCTTTGGGGAACTGCTTCGAGAGCCGCGTGGTGGTCGTGTGCGAGAAGATGATGAGCCGGGCCTGCTGGGCCCAGTCAAAGCATCTCATCCACTCGAAGACGTTCCGGGGAATGACCCTCCTGCACCTAGCTGCAGCCCAGGGCTACGCCACCCTCATCCAGACCCTCCTCAAGTGGCGGTGAGAGCCAAAGGCTGCCCAGCCCCTGCAGGAGGGCATGGGCTCTGCAGAGGCACAGGTGGGAGGGGTGGTCCCTTTCAACTCAGGGCTATGCTGGGGAGCAAGTAGGAAATTCATGTTGAATAGGTGGAGCCCCTGGATTGCCAGATACCAGCCAAGCCCTTGCACAGACTCGTTTTCCAGGTGATGCTTGGCCTCATCACCCTCAGATGCTACTGCTAGGCTATGAGTGACTCAACATGAGGTTAGGCATTGCCAAACCCACCCATCCCATGGCATACTGAGGTGTCCTTATATCTCAGAGGGATGTCCTTTTCCTGTCCCCCAGAGGGTGGGAGCTCCAGAGTGGTTCCTATTCCCCTTTGGTGGAAGGCCTAGAGTGACTTCCTTCCTTCTTGGCTCCTTAGCACCAAACATGCCGACAGCATCGATCTGGAACTGGAGGTGGACCCCTTGAATGTTGACCATTTTTCCTGCACACCCTTGGTGAGTAGCAATGGGGCCCCAGCCTGAGTGGGGAAAGGCTCAGGTTGCATGCTGCAAGGGAGGGTGATAGGATAGGACAGAATCTGTGCATGAACTGTTGCCTCATTCGCAGCCATTACCTGCCCCTGCACTTTTGGGACAGAGCAAGCTGCAGATTGAATATCGACCCAAATTCATGTACACTGGCTTCGGTCTTGGATAGTGGAAGATGACTCTTCAGAGGCCTCCTTTCTTCGGCTGCACATACGTCCAAGGCTACCAGTTTTTTGTGGTGTTTGCCAAAAACAGAATCCCATAATGCCACAAAGGGGCAGCAGGGAGTCAGATCTGTTCTCTTTATTCATTCTTTGGTTTAGGTTTTGACTTGGAAAAAGTTCAGAAACCGTAAATTGGTTTAGGCTCATTCCATGCAAAATAATGTCAAGCTTTGAAAAACAAACAGTGATTGTTTACCAAGAATAGTTATTGCTTACCAGTTTGCATGTTGTTACCAACCAAATACATCCATCAGCTTGTAGGTTTATAAGCAGGCAAATAAAGCATTTGCACTACAGTTGACAAGCTCTGACCATTGACTCAAGTGTGCAATTCTGCTTTCAGGCAGGGAAAGTTTCCAGCTTTTGTTTTGGAATCTCTCAAAGTCAATGGTTGGGTTTGGGTTCAGTCAGGCTGCTCAGCTGTGGCCCTAGGACAGTGATGGCGAACCTTTTGGGCTCAGTGTGTCAAAACTTAGGAAAATGCTTAACTTGACTCTGCTGGTGTGTCAATCCCTTTCCCAAACAAAAGAGAAACGATTCTTTATATTCACTTATTTAAACAAAAAATACAGTCTAATCATGTATGGTGCTATGTATGGAAGCATCAAATAATTACAAAAATGAAAAATGAGTAAACAAACTCAGTTTTTGTCAGGCATTGGTAAATGCTGGTGTGTCACACCAAACATGGTGGTCTGTCAGCTTTGACACGCGTGTCATAGGTTCGCCATCACTGCCCTAGGAGATACGACCCTTTCCTCTCTTCCAGATGTGGGCGTGTGCTCTGGGCCACCTGGATGCAGCTGTGGTCCTGTACAAGTGGGACCGCCGGGCCATCTCCATCCCTGACTCCCTGGGGAGGCTGCCCTTGGCCATCGCCCGCTCCCGGGGCCACGTGAAGCTGGCCGAGTGCCTGGAGCAGCTGCAGCGGGAAGAGCAAGCCCAACTCAGGCAACCCCCTCGGATCCCCTGCCCTTCACGCGAGGAGCCCAGCAGTGAGAACTGGATTGCCCAGTGGCACAGCGAGGTGCTCACCTCTCAGGAGCCCCAAAAGGGAGTCACCGTGATCTCCAACTTCAATGCAGGTGTGTCTTTCCCTGTCCTCCTCAGAAAGAGAGTCCCCACCTCGTGGCAGCCCTCCTTCCCCTGTGCTGGGGCTGCTTACAGTAGGTAGCCCCGCTGCAAGAGCTGCTTGCCATTCCGTGGCCCACTGCACCTTTGCCCCTGTACGGAGGGATCTTGGAGGAGGAGCAGCGTTTGTCAGGCCTTTGCTCTCTTTGCTTCCAGAGTTGAGACGGCCACGGTCGGAGCCCTCCAGTTACTACAGCAGCGAGAGCCAGAAGGAGTACCCAGCACCCAAAAAACACAAACTGAACCCTGACTACTCTGCTCGGCAGGAGAAGCTCCTCTCCACTGCCCTGAGCCTGGAGCAGCCCAGCATCCGCAAGCCAGGCCCTGGCGCCAAGCAAGCCCACCCTGAGACAATCAGCCCCCGGCATGTGGTGCGGGACTATGCCCGGGAGCTTGTCTCAGACTTGGCCGGGTACCGCGGCTCTGGTGGGCAGGCAGGGATGAAGTGGAGCCCAAAGGAAGCATACATCGGCGTGTCCACAGTGCAAGTGTCGGGCAGCCCAAAGGGGCTGGTTCTGGGGAAGGACTCAGGGGCTCAGCGGCTGCATCCGCGGGAACAGATGAGTGTGCTGATGGCAGCGGATCGGGAGATGGGGGACACGGAGCTGCTTTCCTTCCGAGACGGTGCGGAAAGCGAGGACTGCTTGCATCATGTGGATGATCTGCAGGTATGTGCACTGCGGGGGGGGGGAGAGGCATACCCTAGAGGTGGCGCATAGAGGCTGCCCCATCGTTTGCTACACCACACCACAGTGAACCAAGCAGGGAAGAAAACTGCCATGTGGTCTAAGCATGGCAGCCATGTCGGACTGAATAGTCTAGGTCAGGGTTTTTCTGGCAGGCACATTCTTCTCCTTGTTAAAATTGGACATTTAGAGCCCAATCCTATGCGTGTCTACTCAGAATTTCCATTATAGTCAGTGGGACTTACTCTCAGGAAAGTGTGGATAGGATTGTAGCCTTAATCAAATTCTTCCTAAATGTACTAATTAGTCGGTCTAGCAGAGTATAAATGTGTCACTTTTTCCCATGTGTTCTAGCAAAAGTGGCAGCCTGCTCCTCCTCCTGTTTATTTGGATTAAGTCCCACTGATTTCCAAAAGGTTTAGGACAGCAGCCATAAAAAGCTAAGCACAGACAAATATGGTGAAAGCCACTCAATGGATCCTTCATGGATGTGCATTTCATAACATTTCATATCCCAAATTGTTACCGTTCTGCTCTGCAACCTTGGAAATTTGGTTCAATAGAGCTTTTGCAAGAAATTTGTGAAATGCTTAACTAGCATTTCACCCAGCATTAAAGAAGGGCAGGACGGTGAAATGCTGCCTGCACTCTTATTTAGTGATTTGCTTCTCCTCAGCTACTTGTGCACCCTGGTTTGGAACAAGAAGCCATCTCTGAGGCATTGGGTGGGTCACTGAGATACAGGAAGCTGGACTAGATTTAGGCCTGATCCAGCAGGGCTGTTCTTATGTTCTAAGGAAGAGGGGGCAGAGGAAGTATGAGGAGAGGAGAATGCTGGGCCAGAGTGTCGGAGTATGACCACTCCTCCTCACTTCCTCTTCTGTTCTGGAGGTGTGAGGAAACAGAGGCAGGTGCCCAGCTCACTTGGCCTTATGGGTGGGCCAGCCCTGCTTCTGGTATCACAGAAATGCTGCACATGTTTCACGTGGCAAAGAGAAGAGAGAGTCTGGAGGCCACAGGGAGTCTTGAAGTGGCACTGACTGGGCCTCTGCACCACTGCCCTGCCTTTGCGATGGGAGGGTTCATGGGGACATGAGCCCACTCCCCAGTTCTGTCAACGTTGCAGCCCTGGGGCATAGTGATAGCTTAGAGGGCTTCAAGAGTTCCTGGAGGAGGAATCTGGGTGGAAATGTTGTTTAGAGACTGTTCACCTTGGAATGCCCATTGCTCATGGGACCCACAGGGAAGGACTCATCATGCCTTGTTGGTGGCATCCACAAAAGCTATCTAGTTAGCCCCTGTTTAAAAGAGGAAACTTGTCATTTTGATCTGCCCAGCAGCAAGGCTTTCTTTCCTGCAGAGCTTGGCCATGGGAGTTTCCTTGCATTGGCAGATCTGCACCCACCCACCCAACCCCTTGAAGAGCTTCTGCTTGGACATCTTCACTGATCTGAGCAGCTCAGAGCCTCTCCCTTTGCTGCTGGCAGTAGCCCAGTGTGGCCCGTTGCTGCCTCACTTTCTGCCTCTCCAGACCGCAGCTGGATGGAGCCAAGAGGGAAGGCGGAGAGGTCAGCAGCTGTAGCCTTTCTTCCCCTGCAGAGACACTCATCCTCACAGAACGGCCTTCCCTTCTTGCAGGTGACCATGATGACTCTGGCAGAACACATCATCGAAGCTACACCGGAGAGAATCAAGCGGGAAAATTTTGTGCCCGTGGAGACGCCGCTAGCTGAGAGGACGGAAAGTGCCGCCATTAGCACCTCAATGAGCTGGCTGGCCAGTTACCTTGCGGATGTTGATCATTTACCAAGTGCTGCTCAGATAAGGTCTGTGACTATTTGGCAGCCCAATCCTAAGTAAGGCCGACATAGTAAGGCCAACGTAACAGGCCTGTATCCTAAAGCCCATTAAGAGGCAGCAGCAGCAACGTGTAGGACAAGGGGAGGTTTCCTACTTGCACCCGCATAAGCCCTGGTTACCCCTATAGGCCTGCTTGGATCTGCTGTTTTGCAGGCGCAGAGGAACGTGGACAAGAGTGGTCCGAATCGGGGCCGCCCTGGCCAGGGACAGGCTTTAGGATATGGCACTACGGCCGTCCTGCATCACCGCCCCCATATCCACCCCCTGCGCCACCCAGTTATGCACCCGGCACACCTCTGGAACACCCTCGTGGAGGCCCAGTGCCGACCAAGTGCCGCCGACGCTCGACTGGCACAAGGCCAGCGCTGTTGACGGTCGTGGTGGCTTGCTCTGGTCCAGTGCCATAGCGCCGATGCAGACGCACTTGATGGCACGTTTGCAACAGCGTTCAGCCAGCACAAGAGCGTAGCGCTGGCGCAACGGGTATAGGCTTGTGCTCTGAAGCTGGTGTTAATTGCTAATCTGCATTGTCTTCCCTGACCCTAGCCTAGGGAGAGAGATTTCTTGGGTGTCAATCCTAAGAACCAGCCCTACATCCTTAATTCATTGCAGGAATTATTGGCCAGTAAGATCACATCTGTTTAGTCTTCGTTCTTTGCTCATCACGACTGATGAGGCCCCAGAGCCACCTTGGCCCTCCTCAGGTCCAAGCTGCAAAATGCCTGCCAAGCAGTACCCCACCCCCACCCCACGCACAATATGTGGTCCTCCTCATTCCTGTGGTTGGTTCTGGCTTGGCTTGGAGCCTGGATTTCTTGCAGCCTCTCATATAATGGCTGGTTTTTAAGCTTTTACATCCCACGTTTTTGTCCAACTCAGAAACCTGACAGAATTTATGAGACACAATAAAATCCAAGTCAACAACTGTCTCCATCTCCTGATGCATGAACCGACCTTTGTCACTGGGCTCTGCTCCAGATTCTGCCACTCAAGGAAGTGTCAGTGGTGGGGAACACAGGACATTTTGGGGGTAGCTCCTGACTGCGGAAGTTCCTCCCGCACCAGGCTCAACTGTTCCCTACATTTTTTCTCTGTTCTATTTGGCCTTTTCCTAAATATCTTTTGTTGTAGTGATTGTGCCCATTGTGCTGATTTGGTGGTAGTTCTGTTGCAATATTTTATTGATTTATGGATCGATGTTTCAGGTGAGTAAGATAGGATTACAGCCTTACTGAACACAGTGGGCTTACATCCAAGTAAAATAACACCATTTTTGAAACAAATTTTTCACAATATCTATTTATGGATGCCTTGATGGACCCTTAAATGGGGTAGAAGGGCAGCCTGTAAATGCTGCAAGAGTGGCCACAGTAGAATTGCATACTGAAGAGGAGGAGGAGGAGAATGGTGTGTTGGTGACCCTCTCCCACCCTTCCTCTTGTTGCAGAAGTCTGTATAGTGGACCCCTGACCCCTTCCTCCAACACCAGCCTGAGTCCTGCAAGCTCTCCAGTCAATGAAGCGGCTTTTGAGAAGCCCAGCCTCCCTTCGGCAACAGACTGGTCCGAATTCCTAAGCGCCTCCACCAGCGAGAAGGTTGAGAATGAGTTTGCACAGCTGACCCTCTCCGACCACGAGCAGCGAGAGCTCTACGAAGCTGCCAAGCTTGTCCGGACAGTCTTCAGGAAATACAAGGTGAGGGGAGGAGATCTCTGCCAGCCGAGGGGCAATCCCTCAGCTGCTGTACTCTCCCTGCCATGTGATTGGGACTGCTGCTGACCCACTGCAGAATCTCCAGTTCTGTGAACTGTGCCTCCGTAGTCGGTTGCCTCCACAGCCCTCTCGGTCCACAGTGGGACAGCTGTCTTGGCCACCCAGCTCAGCCTCTCCGTTATGGGGTTTTGGCTGTACAGTAAGTGCCCTTAGTTCAAACTGCTTCCTTCAGGGGGAAATGCAGACTATAAATGGTTAAAAAGACCACAACTCCACATTGCAACAAACGTGAGGCTGACACCCAAAGTGGAGCGCCTTGTTGTTGCACTTGACCTCGTTCAACGTCAGCACCCTCCGCTTTCTCACAAACACCTCACCGCCCATGACCTCTCTCCCACGCTTCTGTCCTCCCCTTGCAGGGACGTCCCCTCCGGGAGCAACAAGAAGTGGCCGCGGCTGTCATTCAGCGTTGCTACCGAAAATACAAACAGGTGAGCTGGGGGTCGCTCTGCACATGCACTGCAGTACACAGTAGTGCAGTGCACTACATGCACACAGGTGACTTGGCAAAGCGCCCAGGCTGAGCATCTTTATGGCTAAGCTGGACAGGTGATAGTTCTCTCCCTTGCACCATTTGGGGAAGTGCAGGCGCTCCACTTGTCCTCTTTGTGTTCAACAAATGGCCATCTCCAAAATGCAACGGCAATGTTCCTGATTCTTGGCTCTCCCCCTCACCCTTTGCTGTCCTTCACTTAAGACCCAGAAACTGAGAGCAGCAACCTGGGTCCTTTTCACTGCTTTTGTGGAACATGGCATGTGGTCCAGAGCAAGAGGCCCTGTGGACAATCTGCTTAGCCTACGGCAAAACAGAGAGTGGGGTATCGATCACATGACTGAATGCTTCCCCATATTTTTTTTTTGTTTAAGCCCATAGAAAGCCTGATATCAAGGAGGATGTTCCAGCCTAGCTTCCTTCCTGACATGCTGGATTTCTTCATTAGGGATTTTTTTCCCTTGGAGAAGCATCCAGTCCTACAACCCCTAATCTGCGGTATCAAGTGGTACAATCCAAGAATGGTCTTACCTTGCCATGAGCTGTTTGTCCAGCTCTTTCATTCCAGTAATTTTGTGGGCTGAAATGCAGCAGGTCACCAGTGTTGTGTGCCATGCAGACTGAGCCAGGATCCCATACCCAGAGCTTCCCTGGCTTCTAGCAGATAGCCCCCATACTGCACCAGAGGCTGTTCGTGAGCGGGGCTTGTAGGACAGTATGCCAGCTGGAGACTGCAGGGAGCCCTTGGAAGCCCTGCTTCAAGCTGGGAAACTTTGGCTCCTACCCCTAGGTAGTCAGAGGGCTTTGCCAAGGAAGAAAAGGGTGGGAGGTGGTGAGCCTGAGAGTTTGTCTGTGAGCTAGGGGCCAATCAGCTTGGGGAGTTTTGCCATTTGATATAAACTGTGGGTCACTGTGAGGGTCTAAGAATCATGCAGCTAAGAATCATGCGGCTGCTGTTGTCCTTCAGACACAGTGGTTTTCATCTGGTCCACAGATCCGTTCTTAGGGACCTGCATTCAGAAAGAAGGAGCTTATCTGGGAATGAAGGTCGCACTTAACTCAGCTGCAAAGCCTGCCAGACTGCCAAGGCCTGGCTTGTGTGCAGGGGGGCCTGGGGGGCTTGGTTCACAGCAGGGACCCCACTGTTGTCACTGATGACTCTGCTGGCTGAGGCCTTTCGGGTGCGCTTGCTTTTGGAGCATCCCTGCAAGACCCGCCAGGGGAGTGGCCAGTGCATCCCTGGCTCTGTGCTGATGACGACTTGAGTGGCCAAGCACTGATCCTTAATCTTGTATTTTCTGTTTTTCCCCCTAAGCTTACTTGGATAGCCTTGAAGGTAATGAATGAATGCTCCTGTTTGGGCTCATGAGCTTCTCACCTCTGTTGCAAGCCAGGGAGATCCTTCTGTTTTGCTAAAAAGCAGGCAGAACAGGTGGAGATTGCATGCCAGATGCACTGCCTTGATTTACATGCTGTGGTGCCACAGGCCTGTCACCAGGCGTGTTGTGTGGAGGGGCCTCCAAACACTCACGAGGCACCTCAGTTCCAGAGATTACCAAATTGTCCAAGTGAATTGAAATAGCATGTTTTCAACCTGTCCCTCAGTCCAGTACTGTTGCACTTATTGAACAGGATGCAGAGAGGTGGGTCCTTATTCCTGAACAATAGGATAAGATCCTGCCTCCTGTTTTCCCTTCCATCCACACAAGTGAGAGAGCCAGAGACAGTCACAATCCTGCCGTTTTGCAGGGGGAAGGAAATGCGCTGGGCGGCACGCTGCTCGAGTGGGAGGAGGTGGCTCACCTCTACGAGGGATGAGCGTTGTTTGGCACACTTGCCCTCCTTTGCCCCCGTTCAGCTCCAAAATGGAGCCTGGCATGGTAGGGTATGTGTCAGTGGGTGGTGAAGGGGTGGAGAGTTGGTACAGAGGATGCCAAGCACTAGCTTGGCCTATGAGTGCTCCACTGGCCAAAAACCGATGTCGTTTGACGTTTCAGGGAAGGGCCCTGGGTGGGGACCAAGCTCCCACAGCCCCCACCTTGGCTACCGTTCTGGGTTCCCACTGCTTAATGGTCAGAGTTCTCTGGACACATGAAGGTGTTACCCACAGGAAAATCCAGTCTGCCTCAGCCAGGGAGATGGAGAAGGAAGGTCTCTCCCCAGCCCCATAGATCACACCTTTGCCTCCTGCTCCCTTTTCACCACCACCCCAATTTTGCAAGCATTTTGTAATGAGGATGCAAGCAGGATTTTTGTCTATGTGGAGAGGGGCTGCGCTTCAGTCACAAATACCTGCTCTTGCAGAGCCCACAAAAAATGCCTGGGCTAGACACCAGTGTTGATCTCATCCCACAAGTATGGTTCCGACCCTTGATCCCTCTAGCTTGCTATTGTCTGACTCTGACTGGCAGTGGCTCTGCAGGGTCCCAGGCAGTGAAGATTCTTTCCCAGACCTGTCTGGAGATGCTACCTGGAACTAAACCTGCTGGGACTTCTGCATGTTAAGCAGGGACAGTTCAACCCCTGGGCTACCGTCTGCTCTGTTGTTCTGGCCACTTTCACAGGGAATGGAATGGTGAGGAGCAGTCTTGTCTCCAAATACCAGACGTTGAGGCCAGAAGGTAGGGAGAGGGCATGCAGCCTGCCCATCCTATGAGCCCTCTCAGTGCAGGGCTACCTCAACACCTATGTCTAGCCCCAGTGAGCCTGAACCCGCAGAAGGGTTGGGAGGAAGCAAGTCCAGCAAATGTTCTGGAGCAGGTGGCAAGAGGGTCAGAGAGACAGGCTCTCCCATTCCCAGGAAGTAGACAACTTGTCCCAATGGGTGGCAGGTCCAGCTGAGCCCCAAGGCACTCTGTCAAGCACTCTTCCAAGCTCTGCCCCTTCCCTTAGGGCACCTTATGGAGCAATCCTCGAGGCCGGAGTTGGGCTTTCTTCCATTTGTTCCCATGCTGGTCCCTTGCTGATCCTGCTCTGGGGTTGTGGGGTTTGGGCCCAGAGCTTCTGGGGCTTGTGCCCTCTCAGACAGTCAGGGCTGTCCCCTCTCCCTCTGTCTGCAAAGTCAACAGCTCTAATGCCAGAGGGAGAGCCCCCCAACACTTCAGACAGACACAATATGCACAGACCACAACTGCCAGTCATCCTAGGAGGGAGATGCATGTGTGGACCCACCCTCAGGTGGAGGGGGGGAAAGAAGGGGGGCCAGGGAGCATGGAAGCACAAAGGAGGATATTTTCCCCTCTCCTCTCCCAGCCTTTTCAAACAAGGCAAAACAAGTCCTGTTCCCATTTTTGTTCTGCTGTGTTTCTACACCCTTCTTTGGATCAATCCCAGGGTGCCCCTAGGCAGGAAGCACTTGGCTGCAGGGAAGCTGCTGGCTCCTGAAAGGCTTCACTCGCTCTCGCTCTCTCTCCCTCCCTCCCTCTCCCCACAGTATGCACTTTATAGAAAGATGATCCAAGCGGCCATCCTCATTCAGAGCAAATTCCGCAGCTACTACGAACAGAAGAAGTTCCAGCAGAGCAGGAGAGCCGCAGTGCTGATCCAACAGTTCTACCGCAGCTACAGGGAATGTGGCAAGAGGAGGCAAAGTCGCAGGACTGCTGCCCTTGTGCAGCAGAGGCTCAGGTGAGCAAGCCTTGGCAGGCAGACCTTGGCGTCCCAGACCCTCTCCCTCCTTAAATGAGCTTGATGACAAGAGTCCTCTCTAGAGTCGGAGGGTTCAGCCAGGAAGAGCTCCAGCCCAGTCCTGCTTTGGGTGCCCACGCAAACAACAGCCGTGGTAGGAAGGCAGCACTCGATGAAGGAGAAAGCACGGGCTCCTTTGCAGGAGCGAGCAATAGAGAGTAAAAGGAGCGAGATTGTGGCTGCTCCTGCTGGAAGCTCCAATGTCATGTGTCAGCAAAAGAAGGATGACAAGAAGGAAAACACCTGGAAGTGAAGAGTTCTATAGAACATTAACTGTAAAAAGTCCATTTGTCAAAATGGTGACAGCCTGCCTACGTGAACCGCCTTGGGTCTGTAAGACTAATTTTGAGAGTCGGTTCCAAAGGCACTATAGAAATACTGTATCACCATCATCTGCTCCCCGGTGATTGTGAGTGACCAAGGGCCAGGGGCTGGCGGCCTGCAGGGGAGGACTGTGGTCATCCAGCCCTGGCATCCTTTGAGGCCAAAGGCCACTTTGGGGCCACTGTGGGAAAGAGGATAGGCCCACACTGATCATCCCTAGCACCACTCCTCTGACATGCTTGACCTAAGCTTGGCTTCTCTGTGCTTTGACTCAGTTCTGTTTTGTACCCGTGACTGCCACACAGATCCATGTAGAGCTAGGCTAGGAATACTGAGTGGGGGTGTCCCTCTGGAAAGGCACTGTTGTCACATCTCCACTGTAGCCTCCTGTAGCAATAGGGGGGATTCTTCGTACATTTTGGAAGCTGCTCAGACATTTGGTCTCAGCACTGCTAGCTGCTGCATTGCCTTTTGTGCCCTGAAACGTTCCTCTTTCTTTTGAACAGAAGCAGCCTGCTCACCAAGAAGCAGGACCAAGCTGCTCGCAAGATCATGCGGTTCTTACGACGCTGCCGCCACAGGTAAGACATCACCGGCATTCAGACACAGCTCTCGGGGGAACTCCCAGTCATGAGACTTGGAGAGCAGCAGCTGGCTAGACTAAGGAGGGTGTGAATGGTTCCGCTCAGGTGCTGCATTCTGGCACTTGGCTTGCAGGAGAGTCAGCAGTGCAGGATGGCCTGGTGTGAAGCACACAGCCCTGGACTTAGGGAAGCTGTTGCTCCTGCCTTCCTCTTGCTGTTGGCATTGGGAAGCCCACCTGGGTGGGCAAGGTAAAGCAGACGCTCTCAATAACCATCAGAAGGAGAAGCTTTCCAACTTTGTGGGTTGACTGCTGGATCTGTTCTCAGTCCTGCCCTCTTTTGCTTCAGACTGGCTGTAATGTAATGTAATGTAATTTAGGGCCCAATCCGATCCAACTTCCCAGTACTGATGCAGCCGCAGTGCAGTCCCGAGGTAAATGAGTAGATGTGTCTCCTACCTTGAAGAGGCCTATGACTGCACCACAGGTGCAGCGCACACCCCATTGACACAGCTGCATTGGCACTAGAAAGTTGGATAGGATTGGACCCTGTTTTTAGTGGCATTGGGGGCATTTACAAGAATATACATCCATCAGTTCTGCCTTATCAAAACAAAATGCATGAACGTGAAAACAAATCACAGAAAACTGTTCTGTCAGTTTGCTGCAAAGTGTTTCTGGCAATGTTACATGCACTAGCCAGTAAGCACCAAGTCAGCTTTTCCTGACATGCTGGAAATTCTTTGCTTGCTCCAGGACAGGATGTTTGGGTGCTTTTCACCCAATTCTGTCCCAGGAGTGGGGTAAGATGTCAGGGGAAGGGCTACAGTACTGTGGCCTGGGAGGAAGCCTGCCATTTTTGAGATGCAGAGGCTGTGTGACTTGGTGGATTCTGGTGGGCCATCACTGGCAAATGCAGCCTCTCCTGTCCCTAGAGCAGACCCATAAATCTGCAGTCACCCATCACCTGGCCCACAGCTCTTCATCTGAGAACCCGTAAGTGAGTTGCACCCATTGCACCTCTCGGGTCTTTCTGAGAAAAAGGTGGAGAGAGGGGAGCTGTTACCTGCTATTAGAAGCTGAGTGCTGGGCTCGCTGACCCTCAGTCCCATCAAGCCCATCATTCTGTCTGGGGGGGGGGAACCCCGTGGCAGCATCTCTGGTTACAAAAGAGTGTGGCCCCTCTCTGCCCCAAATCAGATTGTCATCCTGGGCCAAGGAGTGGTCTGACTAAGCAGCTCCATTCCCAGGCACCCAGAAAGAGGGACATGCACAGGGACAATGGGGTCCCCTGCTGAGGGCTAAGGGGGATCCTGGGTCTGTAAAGCAGACCCCTCCCTACCCGGAATCACCTTTGTCACCAACACCTGCTTCTTTGCCTCCCTCCTATACTGAGACTGGCAGTTGCTGTTGGAGCAGAAGATGAGTGTTGACCACTCCAGGCCAGATGTCTGAAACTGTAAAAAAAAAAACATGGCAGGAAGGTGAGGGGTTTAGGACGAGGAGGCCCCTCTTGCTAGGCTTTGTGGACTGTGTCCCCTCTTTCCTGTTGCTGAGGTATACTTGTGGGTTTGGATAACCACTTTGATGTGCTTTAGTGAAGGAGAGGAAGTGTGTGTGTGTGTGTGTGTGTGTGTGTGTGTGTGTGTGTGTGTGTG
>JAJKFI010038695.1:0-10726 GCA_029204185.1 Lerista edwardsae | reverse complement strand
GAGAGAGAGAGAGAGAGAGAGAGAGAGACAGACAGACAGACAGACAGACAGACAGACAGACAGACAGACAGACAGACAGACAGGGAGAGGAATTCCACTCCATACAATGGCTTTTTACACCTGGGTAGTTGAGATCTGGTCTCCGATACTATGAGAAAACGGTGGATGGGGTGCCAGTTGTCCCCCCCCCATTCTCCTTCAGCTAGTCCTTCTTGGAACTATGCTGAGGGAAGAGCAGCTCCTGTGGAATGCCTGTCCATATTACAGCATGAGACGAGTCAGGGATGGAGCAAAGAGCCCCTTTCCCAAAGAGCCTGAGAAGAGGAAGCTGCCATCTGTGCTGTGTGGCCTTCACTTGTGCCTTCCCCTGGAAGCTGGAGTGGCAACATCTTTCCTGGTATGGCATCCCCATTGATCGGGAAGGCTTCATCTACTGAGTTCTGCTAGCAGAATGCAGGTGGCAGCACCTGGCCCTCCTCTTCCAACAAGATAGCTGATTGTAACAGTTTCCCACCCCCACCTCCCCTCAGCTGTTAGCAGGAGAACGTCCAGGAAACACAGATAGATGCAAGGCACTAGAAAGCAGGGGGGGGCATGCGGGAAGCCTGGGAGCAAGTGGTAGTGGCACTGTGCCCAAACAGGCTCCTGGTGCTGCACGTCCTCCTTCCCTCCACCTTGTGCTCTTTCTGGTGTCAGTTCCCATTCCGTTGCAGAGCGGAGGGGAGGCACACATGGGTCGCTGGGGAGTTGGGGTGAGTGCATGTGATGTGGTGAGAGAGGGGAATTGCAGCAGAGAACAAACTAGGGCATTGCTCGCTCTGTCTCTCGCTCAGCTGCAATGCAGAGTCCTTGTGAGGAAACAAGGCGGCTTCTTCTTCCCCCAGCCCCGGCCTTTTCTGGGTGACTTTTACCTGAACTGCTCCAAGAGCCATTTGCTATTCCTGGGCAAGCACTAGAATGAGGCCCAGAGCTTCAGCAGGCCGACTTGCAAGTGATTCTGGCCTTCCTCTTCCCAGGCTCGGAGCAGTGTGTGGCTGGGGAAGACGCCAGGCCAGCTGGGAGAGGGGCAGAGGGCCTGTGGCCACAGCTCCATCAGCACACCACCAAGTTGTGCTTTGCTTTTACTTGTGTAGCTGGTATGGCTTCCCCCAAAGAACCGCCCCGCCCCGCCCCAGACTAGAGGTCCTTCAATTCTCTGGCCGCAGGAAGTTCTGTTCAGTCTTATACCCTTTTATCTGGGATTAAGTCCTACTGAAATCAGTGGGGCTTCCGATTCTGTTATTTAGGCCAGTTTGTCTGTAGCATGATGTGGGTGGTAGGCTTGTAAAAAGATAAAGGTAAATGTTTCCCCTGACCAGATGCAGGCGCGTATCTTACCTGTAGTGCCCCGTGGTGCGAGCCATGGGGCGCCGGGTGGCGGCGGGGTGCCATTGCGCACGGTCCAGGAGAGACCGCGCAGTTTTCGGCCTTCCTGCCTGCCCACGCTTCCCTTACACTTGGAAATAGAGCGTTTCCAGGGTAAGGGAGGCGTGTCTAAGTGACGCGCGGGGGCAGGGCGACTTGGGGGGCGCGGTTTCAGCGCCTACCATGGGGCGCACTCAGGCCTCTGGGCACGCCTGACCAGATGGTCTAGTCGTGACTGCCTGTAGGGGGCGGTGCTCATCTCCATTTCTAAGCCGAAGAGCCGGCGTTTGTCCAAGGACAAGTTTCTGTTATCATATGGCTGGCATGACTATATGCCAAGGCACACGGAACGCCATTACCTTCCCACCGAAGTGGTACCTATTTATGTACTTGTATTTTTTACGTGCTTTCAAACTGCTAGGTTGACAGGAACTGGGACAAGTGACGGGAGCTCACACCGTCGCGTGGTCTTGAACTGCCAAGCTTTTGGTCAGCAAGCTTAGCAGCAGCAGTTTAACCTGCAGTGCCACCACATCCCTAACCACCACCCCCAAAGCAGGATTCTTGAGAATGAGATTCTGACCAGACCAGAGTTGCCCAAGAAGGCATTGGAGGGTGAGGATTTCACCCACGGGATAATGGCTTGGAAACTGAGCTGTGACCTACAGAGGCCTCTCTTCAATTCTGTTTTTGTCAACTTGGGGGGGGGGAGAATCTGCACAGAGCTTCTCTTGTAACAGCAGAAAACGCTTGCTTTGCAGAAATCAACAGATAAATGTCTTTACAGAAGGCTGATAAGATTATCATCCGCTCCTTATGCCAGTCACACTGCTTTTACATCTGCAGGAGCCGATGGCAAAGTTGGCAACCTTTCTTACAGCTCAAGAAAAATGTTTCTGGAAAAAAAATTTCACCCAACTTGAGGGCGCAATCCTAACCAACTTTGTAGCACCAGGTTAAGCTCAGTCCCTTACTTAGAGGAGCCCTATGTGACTGAATGCAGGGCATTTCCCAGTGGCACGGCTAGGTCAGTGCTGGGAAGTTGGTTAGGATCTGAGCGTGAGTGAATTTGGGAATCTCTATGCCAAAGGCAGAGACTGGGCTGAAGACATTTCAGGCTTCTAGAGAAGCCATTGCAACCCGGCTCTGGTCTGATGTGCATGGAGTGTGTGTGCATGGAGTGTGCATGGACTGAGAGAGATTTGCATTGCTGAGCTCTGCAGGCACAGCCTCCTGATTTCCGTGGGGACCTGATACAGGTCACTTTGGGGGACTTTTCAAAGCGTTCTGCCTTCCAAGGCATCCACAATGGTCTGGGTCATCGGTAGCTGGCTGAACAATATAGTACAGACACTGGCTGCCCAAACCCACAGCATGCACAGGAACCGGAGACTCCCAAGGCTCCTCTAGTCCAGCTTGCTGTTCTCACAGTGGCCCACCAGGTGCCTCTTAAGCCTCAGGTTGCCACCCCCAAGGGAACCGCAGAGCCTCCACTGAGGGGCTCCATGGCCCCTGGGGGGATACAGATCTTTTCATGACCAGCGGTCAAACAGGCCAGAGAGGATTCCTGGGGTGAGCGACAGAGGATCTTCCACAAAGGGAATCTCCCCAGGGCTAGAACTGGCTGGCGACAGCCCTGAGCCTTCCCCTGCCATTCACTTGGGACCAGCCCACCCATGAGGCCGCCTGAAGCAGTCATCTCGGGCAGCCGATCTCTGGGGGCTCCCCCCTCTGCCTGCCTCTCTGCCTCTGCTGCTGCTCCTTCACCTTCCAACCCCTGGACTGGGAAAGGAAGAGGAGATGTGGAGGGCAGGAAAGCGCTCAGCTGGGACACTGGAGAGTGGGGGGGGGCGGGTTCCTGATCAGTGCCAAACGCTTCACCCCGCCTCTCTGCTGCACCAGCCGCACCCCGCTCGTGGCATTGTGTCCCTAGGCGAAGGCAGAGGCCGCGGAGGGGGGCAGCGTCAGCGCGCACGGGGGCCAGTCCTGGGCGAGACGCTCCGGGTCCAGCACCACCTGGGCGTCCGCTTGGGGCAGAGGCGAAGCGGGGAGGACGCGCGCCTGACGCGCCGAGGCCGGTCCCGCCGAGTGCGCGGCGCTGCGGAGCCCGCCTCTGGAGGCAGGGCGCTCCGGCCGCGCTTCGTCATACTGCGGAGCGCCCGCCCGGCTGGGGCTGCCTCCTCCCCGCGACGGCTGCATTGCGGGCGCAGAGCGCGGCGCTTCTCCGGGCCAGGGCGCGGGGGTGGCGGCGGCGGCGGGGCTGCCCGGCCATGGCTCGGCGGGGGCAGCCAAGGGCCGGCCCCGGGAGCGCCTCTCCGACCTGGCCGCCGCCGGTACCGGGCCGGCACCTGTTGGCTCCCCTTCTATTCCGCCGGCTCTCCATTGGCTCCAGCGCGCGTGTAAACAGCGGCCGCTCCCCCCCATGCCGGCGCGGGCTGATGTCACTTTCCGCGCCGTGGATTGGCCGCCTGCGCCCAGGCGGAGGAGCCGAGCGGGCGGGCGGGCAGGGGCTCGGGGGGTGAGCCTGGACGCGGCGGCGCTCCGGGGTGGTGGCTGCTGGCAGGTGCGAGGCGCTCCGCTCCGGAGCTGTTGCCTCGGATGGGACTGACGCCCAGGTGAGTCCGGCGGGGGCTGGGGCGCGCGCCTCGGAGCTAACACTCGGGCCCGCTTCACACGTGCGCGCGCCTGCGCCAATCGCTGGCTTGCGCGGGCAGCGAAATGTGCGGCTTCGCCTCGGTGGAAGAAGGGGAAAGTTGTGGCGCCTCTTGGCTGGCG
Source organism: Lerista edwardsae (assembly GCA_029204185.1). NCBI lineage: Eukaryota > Metazoa > Chordata > Lepidosauria > Squamata > Scincidae > Lerista > Lerista edwardsae. The sequence goes on along the minus strand of JAJKFI010038695.1, from coordinate 6,547 downwards.
TGTGGATGCGGAGCCGTGCGCTTCAGGAGGGTTCAGCAAGCGGGCGGGGACTTAATCCTTCACTCCTCCTTTTGCGACCCTTCTTCCTCCTGGCAGGCTTCAAAACCTGAGAGCCCGCGTTTGGAAGAGGTGGGGATTACTTGCCGATGAGATGGCGATCGAGCTCTCCCTGTGCCTGTCCTGGTCGTTTTTCTTTGTTTTGAAGGAGCAGGCAGGGACCGGTTATGCAGGTTTGCGCATCACATGCAAGGGGGGGGGGGGCTCGCCACACGTTACTTTGCTTTCGAAGCCTGCACCTAGACAGTCAGCTGTGTTTGGAAACTGTGGCCATGGCTGGGTGCAGCTCCCTGTTGAAATCTGCACTGTGGCAGACCCTTGTCGGCTTCCTTGTAATGTGTGAACCAGCCCTGAAAGAGCCTTTGGTCCTGGACATGAGCAGCCTTGGGCCAGTAATGTTTCTCTCCCCTCTTTTCATGCCCCTGGGAGCTTTGGGGAGAAAAGGAGCGACCTGCGAGCTCCTGCGAACTGGCCTTCTGTGAGACTCAAGCGTGCAGGCTCAAGAAGGAGCCTCCTCCCATTTTGTACCTGGCCCACTTGCCTACAGGGGTGAGGACCGCAGACTGCCGCCGCCACCACCCTCACCTGGAGACTCCAGAGCCTCTTGTGACATTCCCAAGTCCTCGGAAGGCATTCTGTAGCCTTCGGAAGGCCTTCAAACGTGATTTCTGGGTTTTGTTGAAAAACCGGAAGTAATGTTAAACAGTCCTCTGGAGCCTTCAGAATAGAAGGCTTTCGGAGGGCCAGGGGGCACCTTGCACAGCCTGCCTGGCTCTCGGGAGGGTGGGCAGCAGTGGCGGTGCTTGAAATGCTGCCCCTGTCACTCGGGCACTCGGAACTACATGGTCCCTTGGACCTCCCTCCAGGGACGCCTCGTTTCGATCCCCCTGAAGGTGGGGGTGGGGTGATGATGGCCCTGCCCAGGAGTCACCAGAGGGACATCTTACTGGTAGGCCAGTAAGCATCACTGTCAGAGCTGGTCTAGCAGAATGGCTGTGCGGCCAAGCTGCCAATTGGCTCTCCCCTCTACCATACATTCTCCAGGGGCCCCCGGACAAGCCACTCCCTCTTTGTGGAGAACAGTAGCGCCAACGCCATGGGTGCTGGTATGCTGTCAGCACCCACAATAATTTTGGGGGAGTGCTCCGCACCCCAAATGTTCAGCACCCCCACACAGCGCGGCACCCCCATGTTCAGCACTGAGCCGGGAATGCACCTGTTCGTCGGAGCAGTCAGGCGCGCTCTGCAAGGGCCCACCCAGCCCAGCAGCGAACAGGCTGAGCCAAGGGCAGTGCGAGCATGAGCAGTGGTTGTGCTGCGATCGAGCCAATGAGCTCCTTCCCGAGGCGTCGCTGGCGCCTCAGGATGGAGCTCATTGGCTCGATCACAACGTGACCACTGCGCATGCTCACACTGCCCTCGGCTTGGCCTGACCACTCCGAAGAACAGGCGCGCTCCCTGCCCAGTGCCGAACATGGGGTGCCGTAATGCAAAACAGCCTCTTCCGAGCCGCGATGACAATGGGCGCGGCTACGTCAGGGACGTAGCTACATCAGGAGGTGTGGCTACATCGGATTTGGTTACATCAGGGGGCATGCCTACTCAGCACCCCTAATGTTCCGAGCAAGTTGGCGCCCCTGGTTGAGAATGACTTGAGTCATTTTCAGCTGCGATATGGGCAGAATAATCCCTCCTCACCTTACAGCAATGGTTCCCAAATCGTTTTGACTGGTGGTAAGTTTCCTTGCCTCAGGATCCCTGAGGATGACCTCTGCTCCAATCAGGGTCTCCTTTAGAGGACTGTCCTGTTGGAGGGTTGCAGGGATCTCCTTCTCTGTCCCAGGAGGCATGTCAAGAGGAATATCCATCGTGCTCCTTCAGGCCTGCTGTCTCCACAGTTGTGCCATCTGCTCAGATGTTGTTTCAGTCTTACCTTTGACGCCAACAGTGGCACTCGGTGCCCTACACCTATGGGGTTGTTCTTGGGGAATGCTGTAATGCACCTGTCCAGACCATTTGAAGCCTGCTGTGCGCTATGCAGGCAATTCGAGAGAGCAAGACCAGCATGGGTTGGCTGCAGGGAACTCTAGGCAGGGCTTCCCTCTCCCACCCCAGAATCTTGACCTTGGGCAAAAATAGGTGCTCCATAGGCAGAAGCATCCTTCATTCAAAGTGATCCCAGAAATGTAGGAGCAGCAGCCTCTTGAGTCCTGGGCATGATCCACTTCCAGGGCTAAGCGGGGGGGGGAGGGGGGGCAAAGGATCCCATTGTTGGGAGACTTCCTTTGTAGCTCCCCTTCCATGAACCTGCTGCCTTGGAGAGTCTTTGAGAAGCAGGTGGTGGGCACCTCCTGGGAGGCAGGGGGCACCTTTGTTCCTCTTTGGTGGACACCTGGCAGCCTGCACCAAGCCCATTTACAAGACAGGCAACGAGCTGCTCTTGGCCTGTCTTTGCAAGCATGGCGGGGGTGGGGTGGGGGCTTTGTCAAGAACATGTCTCATCATTAATGGCAAAGGGCTTTCAACCACAGGAGTTTCATGTCTTGTTTGGGGGATTTGAGTTTGATCAAAGCAGCACTGATGGGGGGGGGGTGTAATCCCCCTGGCCCACATCACTTCTGGGCTGAGAGTGTTGTGTGCCTTGACCCTCAGTCACACCTGCTTTTCTTCCATGAGTCCCTTGAGGTGTTTGCTCCCTTTTCTCCTGTCCTTCTGAACCTGATGCCTGGGCCAGGACCTTTACACTCCCAGAAGTTTTGTGGCTGGCAAAAGTAGAGCCAGCTCCACTCCCTGTGCTGCTGGGTGGTGGGGGGGTGGGGAGGAGGAGGAGGCCTGGAAGCTTCCTCCTATCCCTGCTCCTCAGATGGGAAGGTCTGGGGATCTCCCCCCCCCCAAGCCAGCAGCCATAGCCAGCCCACAAGTCAGCTTTACAGCAGAGCGTGGAGGAGTGGAGCAAGCTGCTGACCTGTGTGAATGTGGCCATGTTTTTCTCACTTGGACGAGATGTGTTGTCAATATAGATTGTAAGCTCCAGTGTGACCAGGGAACAGGGCCCAAGTGACCTCCAGGACAGGGTCAATCTTTGCTCCTGTAGTCTACATCCTTGCAGGGTGTTGCTTCCTTTCTAAGCATGGGTTATATTTTTATCCTAGTTTGGCCCACTAAAGCAGCTAATTGCCATGAAATGCATTTTTCATAAAACATTGTTAAAAACTAAATTGCATTAACATGACTAAAAAAGTGATGACAGTGGCAGAATAAGAGGAGCGGCATTAATGAGACCGTGACTCTCCAACTTCCAAAGTCTGGATTTTTAATGTTTTTAAAGGCAATAATTTGGGCACCCCCAGGGCGGAGTGTTCCCCTCTCCACTCCCAGTGACCTAATCTCAGGAGTTGCGGGATATGTGGAACAGGAAGGACCCTGGCAGGTATGGGACAAGGAAGAGGCAGTGCCCATGCAGGATCTGGGCCAGTTATGGTATTACTGGCCCATGTGGCCAACTGGTGGCCAGCAGACCTCCTTCCGAACTGGGGTCATTGGTCTTTGGGCTGACTAGGACCAGCAGCCGAGCACAGTGATGCTGGAGTGACAAGAGAGGTTTTAAGGTAATCCCCACATGTGGTAAGGGATGACATGGGCTGATCAGACTGAACAGACTCTCTCTCTTGGTAGCCTTGCTCACAGTCTGCTAAGTTGCCACACCTTTCATCAGCGCAGGAGGCTTATAAAAACATAAGAACCCTACTGGGTCAGGCCAAGAGCCCATCCAGCCCAGCTTCCTGTATCTCACCGTGGCCCACCAGTTGCCTCTGGAAGCACACAGACAACAAGATATTTCCCTTGCATCTGGCAGGGAGTGACTTTTTTGAAAAAAAATGCTTATTCTACCCTGTAAGCTACCAGGTGTGTTACTGGCAATGCAAGGAAGCAACCCTCACTGTAGCTTGCATACACTGCCCAGGGAAGGGGGATTGGTTCCTCACCCCAATAAAGAGCAAACAAGTCTTTTCGAAAGGCACACAAGTGACTTACTAAAGCACCACGAGCCCTTCCTTGTGCACCATTAAGGAAATTATGTTTACCAACACCAGAGGGTCAGCCAGTTAGAGGGTGGGGGCACTTGGACTGGCCCTCTCACCTCTACCCAAGCAGATAGATGGGATTAAATTAAATTTATTATAGACTTTTGTATATCTGTGGTAGAATGGGAAACAATCAAAATGTGTGCACTTAACGAGTGCACATGCATCAAATAGATCTAAGCACATTTTAATATAAGAATGCATACATACATATAAACTAAAAGGAAACAGAATGTGTAGCTTATTATGGTAGACATTACTTTTTGTATTACTGTTCGATAGTGTAAAATGTATTTCTCTGAAAAAGTTAAAAAAAAGTTTAAAAGACAAATATGTAACTACTTTACTTTTCAAAAAGTTCACAAAGTGGTTTACAGGCAAAAAGTAATAAAGTTAAATGGCTCCCTGTCCCAAAGGGCTCATTATAATTAACACATTGTGTAATTAAAGTATAGCTAAAACAAACAAAAGCTTAACAGTAAATACTAACACTACAGACTTAAGAAGAAAATTAAAATAATGGCTGTTCTCTATAAAACCTGCAGTGTGGTGTCAGGTTCTGTTACACTGTGATGTTGTATGTATTTGACAAGATTACCCTTGTGTGGGGCCCAGTTGGGAGCAATTGGCTTAAAGCCTGCCCTAAGGTGAACTTGGCTGCCCAATCAGTGGACAAATGCCAAGCTCATCAGGACGACCAGCTTTAAGCTTGGTCTCTGGGGAAGCCCAGCCATGAAGACAAGGAATGCCCTCCTGGCACCAGGTGCAGAACAGACGGAGCTGCTGCCTGAAGATATCTCTGCTGCTTTGGGGGCATTGAGACATCACATAAGCCTGGGGGGGGCAGTTAGAAAAGTCCAAAAATAACTAAAGCTTGAAGGGAGCACTTTTTCCATGGGGGAAGGAGAAAGAGGACATGGACAGAGTGCCTTTTCCTAGCATTATTGCCACGAGGCTGTCATGGAGATCGTTGCTTAAGAACTACATCCCTGTGATTTCGATTCCATGGACACTCATAGCAGTGTATGCTGTTTCTTTGAAATACTAATAAAATTAAGCTGTTGGTGCCTGTTGGTGCAAGCTCTCTGTTGGTACAAGCTCCCTGTGTCTCTTCCCTGAGTTTGGGGTTTCCCTAAATCACCCTTCCCTAGCAGGTCAGACTTGTCAGGTTTTTTCAGCAAGTGTCTTCTTCTCCCAGGACTTTTGCCCAGGGGACCCTTTTTGGCACTGAATTGTCTTCCTTGGCCAGTAGTCTTTCTTCAAAGAAGCCCACTGGGCAGGCCTGAAAGGGCTGCTTGTCCATACCCAATTCCTGGCATGCTGGCTTCCTGCAGGGCAGTTCTGTGGAGGGAGCAGCCAGAAGTTGTCACTAGGACCTGCTGTAAGAGATAGCAAAGTAGGTTCAGAAAGGTCCGTTTGTGCTGGTTGAGAAACCCAAGAATCCCTTCCAGATCCACTGAGGAGGAGGCCGGAAAGCAGGAATCGCCTCATCCTTGGCAAAGTGGAGACTTATTTCTTTGGCTTTTCCTTGAAGCTGCAGTGTGTTTTCCAGCAACTTGCCTCTCTCCTGTGTCAATGCAGATAACCAGTTCAGGATGTCCATCTTGGAGCGACTTGAGCAGATGGAGAGGAGGATGGCCGAGATGACTGGCTCCCAGCAGCACAAGCAAGGAGTCGGAGGCGGTGGGGGCACTGGCACCAGCAATGGAGGTAGCCAAGCACAGGTATGTGTTGCTTGTAGGACATTTGGGCACCCTCACATGTCTACTCTGGTTCTCCCCCAGTCCACCACAGCATCCCTCTCTCTTTGGTCTGGTGGGAGGACTTCCAGTGCTGCATAAAAGGGGGGTATTCAGTTAGAGAGAGGAGCTGAGCTGTACCTTGCTGTTGAACAATACACCCCTTCCAAAAAACAAGGAAGTGCATGGTGTTCCCTTTTGGGCAGAAGATTTAGCTGAGAGGGTTAATGCCTCCGTTTGCCCGAAGATACAGCTGAAGATCTCAAGGTCGTGAGCTCGGGACTGCCGGAAGTCTCTGTGAGCGGCAGACCTTGCAACTGCGGCTGATTAGAAGCTGAGTTCCAGCTGCCTCGTGGGAGGAGGAGTGTGCTAAGAGTCAGCTGCGTCTCTGGTGGGAGCAGGGAAGCATCAGCCAGCAGAAGACAGACGGGTGGCTAAAGAAAGAAGGCTAAATCCAGAAAGGAAGATCTGAATGTGTGTAGTTCTTGAAAGATAGAACATTCTGTAAATTGTAAAAACCTTCGGGTTTATGAATAAAGTCTGCCCATGTAAACCGCCTTGAGTTACAGTCACTAGAGAAATCTAGTGATCTTAAGAAAGGCGGTATATAAATACATGCATTATTATTATTATTATTATTATTATTATTATTATTATTATTATTAT